>WAAB01021390.1:0-149794 GCA_013389865.1 Piaya cayana
CCTGTGCCACTGCCTCACCACTTGTGGTTAAAAATGCTAACAAAATCCCTGTCATATCTACAATGCTCATTAATGTTCATGTTAACAGCAGGGAAGCATATCTTGGTTGACAGATACTTAAAAGCTGTCTTTCCCCGAAAATGCTTCCTATAGGTATTATTCCCTTTCTGTTGATGGATTTGGCAAATGACCTTTTATTATTGCCCCAAAGGTATACTTCTGTGGTCCTTCTAAAGACCCTGAAACTGAGTGGAGCTTGCACAAAGTCACTTACATTTGGAGTGATCTTGGGGCTGCGGTCCACAGACACATAGTGTGAAAAGAGGCTGACTTAAAGAAAGATGCATCTAGCAAGATATTATAATCAAACTGCTGTTTGCATTATTTAAGTTTGTGTTTCCTAAGGGTCATATTTTTATTTGTTACTTACCACACTGATTGTGGTACCCTGGTGCATTTATGTACAAAGCCTCCTATCTTGAACAGTGGGATTTTGGGGGTTTCCATGCCTTCAGTGTGCCTGAAACTGTGATGCAAGATACTCTCTCTTTCACTATTTAAAGACCACAATATTGTTTTCTGTTCTCATTGGCTTTGGGTTCTGCAAAAGCAAAGGTTTGGGTCATCACCTCAGTAAGTGGCAAAGGCCCACACAAAATCATCAGATATTTATATAGCATTATACAATAGATATTTTCTTTGAAAAGTTCTTGGTGTTTTTCATGTGCTTCTAGTTCTTTATTCTTCATTAACTCAAAAGTCCACATAAGTCCACCTTGATAAATCAACTCCACTGTCTTGTTTCTGTTGTCCCTCAGAAGCGATGCTTCAACAGGTTACATTCCTCCTCTGGTCATAAAAATCTCCTACCTATGTCTAAGTCTGACTTCTGTCACACAATCTGTTAATTCAGCTGGACTGAGGCTATACTTGGGACAACTGAACAGTATTCCTGTAGTTGTTGTAATTTCCAACACCTATTCTTTCTATATTCTTAATACAATACTCTTTATCGCAATCAACTACCAATACTATGTCCTACATGGATATATTTATCATGTTTTCTCATTTCCTTTAACACAAAATGATCTTTCACTGCTGGTTTACTTTGTCCCAAGGCAAGAGCAGTACCAATACCTGCACCACCTCTCTACTGATCACAAAACATAGTCCCTGCATATAGGGGATACCTTTTACAGAATCACCGGGTTGGAAGAGACCCACTGGATCATCGAGTCCAACCACTCTCACAAAACACTAAACCATGTCCCTCAGGACCCCGTCCACCCGTAACTTAAACACCTCCAGGGAAGGCGAATCAACCACCTCCCTGGGCAGCATATTCCAGTGCCTAATGACCCTTTCCGTAAAAAACTTCTTCCTAATCTCCAACCTAAACCTCCCCTGGCGGNGTCTGCAGTATTTAGGGTGAGGGGTCTACATGTCAAATAGTCCAATTCAGATAGTTCCTTCCCAAACTTTCAAAAGTGTTTTGTGAGCTGTTTGAGTTTCGGGAACAATGTACTTAGATGGGCAGTCTCATAGCGTTCTGACTACAAGACCCAATTCATCTCTCACAGAAGCTAATGGTTTTCCACATTCTGTGCGGAAAATAATCTGTCTCATGCATTTCTGTGGCTTGAGCTTCTGAAGAAAACACTAGAAGATTATACATAAGTGATTTGCTTCAGTGATCATCATTTCAACAAGACTAGCTGGCTACATCACTGCTAGTGAACTGAATGTGCCAAGGACCACTCTTAGGCAATGAAGTCAGTGCAGAAGAGTCTGCATCCATGCTGTTGGATATTCTTAGCATCCTTATGCAAGGTAGCCATACACAAGCTGTCTGACTGGCTTTATCAGGGGCAATTCCTGTATGTCCAACTTAGTGGCCTTCTATGATTAGGTAACCACAGCAGTGGACACAGGTAAATGAATGCATGTGATCAATCTATCTGGACTTCTATAAAGCCTTTGACACTGCCCCTCACAGCATCCTTCTCTGTCAGTGCTTCACCTTAGCCTTTTCAAAGTGAAGTCCTAATTTGAAAAAAACCTCAGCCCACATATTAATCAGAAATACTGGCAAAAGCACTGCAACAGACTGTATGCCCCATAAGCCCCATAATTTGCTAAGAGTAAATTCTATAAATATCCTGAGAGTCATTCTGTCAATAGTCATTTAAATAGCAAAGTTGAACTTATTCAGACTTTCTGGGTAGGATAACATTTTGTTTGACATAGCCAATGACTGTAACCAGACACATNATGTTTTCTCATTTCCCTTAACACAAAATGATCTTTCACTGCTGGTTTACTTTGTCCCAAGGCAAGAGCAGTACCAATACCTGCACCACCTCTCTACTGATCACAAAACATAGTCCCTGCATATAGGGGATACCTTTTACAGAATCACCGGGTTGGAAGAGACCCACTGGATCATCGAGTCCAACCACTCCCACAAAACACTAAACCATGTCCCTCAGGACCCTGTCCACCCGTAACTTAAACACCTCCAGGGAAGGCAAATCAACCACCTCCCTGGGCAGCATATTCCAGTGCCTAATGACCCTTTCTGTAAAAAACTTCTTCCTAATCTCCAACCTAAACCTCCCCTGGAGGAGGATAGTGATAATCAGGAGGATTACCTGATAGTGACTCAAGATCCAGGAATGGGCTGCACTGATCTGGTCTGCAGTATTTAGGGTGAGGGGTCTACATGTCAAATAGTCCAATTCAGATAGTTCCTTCCCAAACTTTCAAAAGTGTTTTGTGAGCTGTTTGAGTTTCGGGAACAATGTACTTAGATGGGCAGTCTCATAGCGTTCTGACTACAAGACCCAATTCATCTCTCACAGAAGCTAATGGTTTTCCACATTCTGTGCGGAAAATAATCTGTCTCATGCATTTCTGTGGCTTGAGCTTCTGAAGAAAACACTAGAAGATTATACATAAGTGATTTGCTTCAGTGATCATCATTTCAACAAGACTAGCTGGCTACATCACTGCTAGTGAACTGAATGTGCCAAGGACCACTCTTAGGCAATGAAGTCAGTGCAGAAGAGTCTGCATCCATGCTGTTGGATATTCTTAGCATCCTTATGCAAGGTAGCCATACACAAGCTGTCTGACTGGCTTTATCAGGGGCAATTCCTGTATGTCCAACTTAGTGGCCTTCTATGATTAGGTAACCACAGCAGTGGACACAGGTAAATGAATGCATGTGATCAATCTATCTGGACTTCTATAAAGCCTTTGACACTGCCCCTCACAGCATCCTTCTCTGTCAGTGCTTCACCTTAGCCTTTTCAAAGTGAAGTCCTAATTTGAAAAAAACCTCAGCCCACATATTAATCAGAAATACTGGCAAAAGCACTGCAACAGACTGTATGCCCCATAAGCCCCATAATTTGCTAAGAGTAAATTCTATAAATATCCTGAGAGTCATTCTGTCAATAGTCATTTAAATAGCAAAGTTGAACTTATTCAGACTTTCTGGGTAGGATAACATTTTGTTTGACATAGCCAATGACTGTAACCAGACACATATTGTTCTGGGATGCTCCTGGTTCAGTGATATATGGGGCCTTTGTTGAAACAGCAGATTACTAGAGAAGTTAGAAGCACTATAAAAGACAGTAGGATAATGCCAGATTTGTGATCCCAAGCTATGTGACAGAATGAGTACAATTTTGAAAGCTTCAACGTCAACCAGAATAGAAACACAGCTTTTGGTATTTTATTAATAGTGTTATTAACAAACTACCTCTAACATATGCCAAAGTACTCAGTGTGTTATAGTAACTTCAATTAAAATACAATAATGGACTTAATAATGTGGCCACTAATGGAAAAAAATCCATATATTCATGTGGATTATCTCTTCATACCCAAGAGAAATAGTCCAATGAAAGACACAATAATGAACATAATGCTAAAAATCCTTCATGTAATACAAGTTTGAAAAATGCCAGGATAGAAAACGTCATGGGTAACATCAAAGCCATGTCCCGAATGTTCATCATCTGCTTTGCTTGTTGGTTTGAAAAGAACAGTCTGAAATGGTTGGGCTTCAGGTTAAATTTCTGGAGGTGCTGAGTCCTCTTCATGTGGGGAAATCTCACATGTGGAAACTTCACCAGGAGGCTTTCAGATACTGAAGGTGACATGAGTTAAACTTAAATGAAGTAACAAATGGTCCAAGGACAGGAAAGTTTTTCTGATCTGTTTGTGATCTCGAAGATGTAGTGATAGGGAGAGGGTATAGATAAAATGAGAGCTAACCAGTTACTGAAGTACCTATGGCTACATGTGTACTGTAACTAGAGGCATAAGTGACTTGGACGAGATAATTGCCAAAGCTCTCTCTGCTCCCCCCATTCTTCCCTGGCTGCTCCCATGTCAGATGATTTGGGATTTCAGAAATCTCAGCAGCTAATCTATATCATCAGGTTCCTGTCACCCCTGCAGTTTCTTTTTTTAATGAATATTGAATGTACACTGACCCTGGGGTGATGATGGTGCAGAGTATTTTCAGGTTCTTGAAGGTCACAATAAATTTTGGGAAGCATTGTCAGCATAAAAAGGCTTTAGTGTTCTTTCAGCTAACGCTAGATATAGGTATGTTATGACCTTTATTGGACTGATATCAATGTTTGTGAATGATGCACAGTTCAAGTGATAAGGAGATCAGCACCAGCATCTTTTGCTCAATTTGCTTCTGTGTTACAATTTGTTGGCTGATACCTGTATAGCTGCTACTGGGCAGAAAGCCTCTACAAACAGGCTGTCAAGTTTAATTGGACTATCTGGTAAATATATTGTTAATAAATAAGAATGTGCTTTTGTGTGGTGCTGAACTACTCTCCTTGGGGGTTGCAGCGGCTCAGTACTCTGCAGTATGAGACCCAAAGTGACTGCTGTTCCTCCCATCAAATACAATTGCAATTTCATCTTTTATGTTATTACCAGTGAGACTAAACCTTAAAACTTGTGGAAAGCTTTTGAATCTGTTTTGATCTATGCTGATTCTCAATCCTATTAAGAGTGTATTGTAGGATTGAGATTGTAATGGTCGATACAGACTGTGACAATGCAGCCAAATGAGCCCTGTTCCTAAGTGTTTGTTTTCTCAGAGCCCTGGAGACAAGTAGTTATGGGAAAATCTTAGACGGGTAGTTATGGGAAAATCTTGAGTTCATTAAAATCAAAGATGCTCCTGGCGTGTGTGATTGCTTAGAAAGGTGACAGGGACTGTTCCCTAGGCAGAGAACAATGCGTGTGTGCGTATGTGATAATATGCCCATTGTGATTTTTTTGAGAAAAATTAATGAATTCTAATGGCCTGACTTAATGCTCTCTGAATGCTGCACAGCAGCAAGAAGTGGTGGTTTGTTAGTTGGTAAAATATTTCATTAATGGCTGAAGTGGGAATTTTTAGGAAGCTTATTTATTTAATGATAAAAAATGTGCTATCAAGTCAAATGTGCTGATGCCACTTCTGTAAGCTAGCCCGTCTGCACAGTCTGATAGTCTGACTGCACATACATGAATGATGCCAGCTGTGAGAAAAAGGAGTGTCAGCATCCCCTCCTGGTGAAGACAAATGCTATTTACTCCAGAAATGATTTTTTTTTAAAATTTTGGAAAGGAAAAAAGAATAATTTCAAGTTTATGTAAGGCAGCGGGAGAGAGGGAGTCCCTTTCTTCTGGAATCAGTCACACAGCCCCGCACCAACTCCAGAGCCCTCTCAGTCAGGCCTGCCTGGGGTTGTTCATTTCACAGCCCTCTGGTTCATGTAAGTTAAGCAATTAGAAAAGCATCCAAGTTGTAACCTTAAAATTGCATTTTGTATTGCTTTTTTTCCAAAGATTTGCTTAAAAAGCCACATAAAAAATAGCTGACTTTGCAGTCTGCTTTTGTTTCTCATTACACCTCTCTGGAACTGAACACAACCTGAAACAATTTAAAATGAACAAAGCCAGAGAGCTTTGTCTCCCTGTGTCCAGGGCTTGAGGATACCCCTGGGGTGTTTTGGGGAAGTGATCAGAGACACCAATACTGGATTATTTCCAGATTTACTGCAAAGGACCAGAGATGGAGTGTGGAAAATATTCCCTGCAGCAGACAAGCAGCAGATTAGCATCGCCTCCTCTGCAGGGAGTGCAAGTGAAAGACGTGGCACTGCTTCAGGCAAACCCAAAGTCTCACACTGAGGTTTTGTGGGCCTCAAGTGTTGTATTGCACAGCTTCCAAGTAAGGGAGCACTATGCTTATTTTTTCCAGCCTCCTGCCTGAAAAAAGCACATTATCAGCAGTAATAACACAAACAAACAAAGCCAACCAAGTCCAAACATGCTTAGAAATAATTACATTAATCGACTTAAGGCTTGAGGAGGAAAAACGTTTTTCTCTTTTACCAAATGCAAGGCACTTCATAGCATGTTTGACACCATTTCCCAATGGTTAATAAAAGTAAATACTACAGTACCTGTGTAAGAAATTTATCTTTGCTAGTAAAAAGCAGCTACTTAAGCTCAAACAGCTCAGATTCAGTTATCATCAGTTTGTAACGCTGCATGTAATTTTTCAAGTCCTCACTTCTAGGTTTCTAGCTGACCGCAACCACAGAAGCAAAGAAGACACTTGACAACATTATGCCTCTTTCTGTCTCTAAATTCACTCTCTGAATGCTGGAGCCACTTGCTTGTGCCCTGCAAAACATCAAACATCTTCCCTCCAGAACCTGACAGTGAGATGAATCCTACCTGCTGATATGATTGCTGCTTTCTGGCCAAGAATGTACTCATTTACTGAACAAGTCATGTTCAAAACTAATTGAGCACTGAAATAAATCTCTCATTTCTTTAAATCTCCCATGTTGGAGTTTGGGAAAAATAGACAGAATTGCATGTTAGCCTAAAATTACATGATCAGATTACCACATTTTTTTTCAGCTACCAGGAAGAAACTAAAATATCAGCAAGGTCTTGTCTTATTCTAAAGCAGAAGCACAGGCAGTTTACAGTCTCCTTTTCTCTGGTGTATCCTTACTGTGAGTAAATTTCTGGCATCCAAGGCTGCCTTGGAAAACTACCCATAGCATATTCTTAGGTCACAGATAGGAGTGGAGGTAGTCACACGGAAAGGATGCCCCTACATATATATGCTATAGCCCACATGTTTTACCGAGGTAGCTTTGCCACTGGTGAAAATATATTTCATCAATCATGCTTGAAAGCCAGCCATGTTTTCATGATGTATTGAGTTTATGATTCTTATTTATATAAATAAGAATCATTATTGTTACTTTTGGGCAAAAGTACGTTCTTTGTTGTATAAAACATAGAAGGAGACACTGTCTTCTCCAGTATGAAGTTCAAGAGGACTCAAATCTGCTGAACCCTTGAAAAGTTTTGACAATATTTTCCTAGTGCATGCAGTGATGACCAAGATGTCTCAATGGGATCACTCTCCATAGAAATCTCATTTTCCTAGAAGGCAGAACTGATTCCTCCTTCTTCCCTTGGGGTTCTGCTTTGCTCAGTCACTTGTTATGAAAGCTGGACCAGACTTCAAGCACTTATCAACACTAATGAACTGGACTGCCTGCACTGCCAGAAAGAGAAAAAATTAAAACAAAGGAAAAATGATGCTGCACAAACTTTTACCTCTATTTAAGAATAGTATTAACATAACTAACTAGTGATTTCTTATGTGCTGAATTCAATCCAATAAATGCGGACAGTTGGTTAACATCTTTGTTCCAGGATCAGATAAGCATCCATCATCCAAACTAATGCTTTTAGACAGCTCGTTATATCTGAGTAACAACTGTTGATTGCAAAAAATCTTAGGCTTGCTAAATCCATGCCATTTCATGAAACTAAGAGATTGAATTTGTAAGGTAGGCTAATGCATTTTATAGAACTATGATCAATGTATTTTTAATTCTGGCTGTGCTAGTCCTAGTCCACTGGTGGCCCGCTCTACAAGGCCCCTTTGCCAAAATGATGCAGAAGACGACATCTGCACCAACAATGGTGGGAGTCAGCAAACATCTCTTTCCTTTCCCTTGCTCCTCAGTAACTGCGTTATAGAGGGGGTTGTGGGTGCAGCTGAGTCCCTCATCCCTCCTGCACTAGCAGTGCGGGCTGGCTGCAGCATATGACTTCTGAGAGTGGCTCACCACACACTGTAAGAGGCAAGCGTCTTGCCTCCAGCCCAGCATTGAGACACCATCAAAGTTATGACCCAATTGCTCTCATAAATTGCATTAAACACTCTCTCCCCACCAAAGGAAAGAGCACAAACCCTATGTTTCTATGCTTTCTTCAGTGAAGAACAGAAAGGAGGCTATAATAGAATAACCAATTAGTTTTACTAATAAAAACTGTCAGAATGTGACTCTTGGGCAAATATTATCTACTGTTGACAGATGAAGGAACATTGTGTTGACTCTAATGGCACCAGCACTCATTCAGATCATCCTGTTAGACTGGTAATATTGCTGCAGCATTGCTGACCATGGTTTTGTCTTCTGCTTTCAAATAACTCTGCTTTCTGAAAGCGTTACCAGAACTGATGTCAAAACCAACTCTGTGTTACAGGATTTTTTCCCCTTTTCTGTGACCTTGGTGGTAATTAAGTGACTCATTCTCACAGGGAAAAAAGTGAAGCATGAATTGTACCTGCTGGCCTAGCTGCTGATTTATGAGTCAAGTCTCTAGCTGTTACAGACAAAATTTTTAAGTCTCTGATTAAGAAGCCCTGCTGATTTAAGGATCTCACAAGAAATGTGCGCATAATGAATTATCTACAGATAATAATTCAGATTGTTCCTTGATGATCCATATCACCTTCCTTTACTAAATTACCATTTTGGAAATCCAACAAGGGCAATGCAAACTGACAGGTGGTGACATTACAACATATATAACAAGTCAGCTCAGTAGCATGCTGAGAGTTTGGGTAAGTGGTATTTGGCCCCAGTTGGAGATGCCAGTAGAAAACAAAGGCCTGAGGAGATACAGGATGCAAACCAGTAGCATTACAAGAAAAGTGTTTCTCAACATCCAGCATTTTTGCCTTTTGTGTGTCTGAATCTGTGCTAATTTTTTCCCTCACTGGAGCAAAATTTTCTGGTGAGCTGCCTGCAGTAAAGCCCTGCTCCAGTATTAGTTGCAATATTACTATTAGCTATTATTATCAGAATTATTTGCACTATTCTTTGCCAGTAACAAAATGGCACCCTGTTAGGAAACAGGGTTATCACCAAAATCTATAGATATTGTGTGTAACATGATACAAAGACATGAAAAATATGTAGAACATTGAGCAATGGTTTTTCTTTCTGTGCTCAGCTTCTATTAGCAGAGACTTATTGTGTCTCAAACTGGCTTGCTTAGTAACCTGGAAATAGCTGCTGAGCACCAAGCCCTCCAGAAGAGTTGTGTAGCAAATCAATGCTGCAGACAGCACATGTCTTATGGTCTGGTGCCGGAAGGAAACCTAGTGAACTTGAGTCGTGGGAACTGGGAAATGCAAATGCACGTATTCTGATGGTGATTTCGTGTCATCTCATATTTATCTCTAAGCAAATGTGGTAGCAATCTCTGTTTCTACATGTGACATACATTAGGAAAGTATTAGAAAATGCAATTAGCCACTGCTAATCTTTACTCTGACATATCCTAGTGTGACAGCTCCACTTTTTTCTCTGCGTTTCATCAGTTGACGTGAGCAAGGTCTCAGAAAGATCCCTGCACCTTTAACCCTCTCTAGCAGTGCCATTTTCTCACAGAAGTATGTTAACCAGAGAGTACAGAGCAGGTGGCATGGGGTGGCTTGGATTGCAGCACTTGTGGCATCGCAGCTCTGAAGACAAGAAGGAGCATAAGGATCTGCTCCCAGTCATCAGGTAGTGCGGTCTCAGGTGGGGATCAAATAGGCACATGAGGAAAACAGAAAATGGCACCTGCCATTTGAAGATCCTAAATAAATTATAAAAGACAAAAGGCACTGTTCAGTATCTGCAGTGGTTTCACAAAGAGATTGTGCTGTTCCTGTGAAACATTAGCTCTGCAATTGCTTAAAACCTGGCGAGTTGTATTATCTAGCCAATACATATGCTAAAAATAAGCAAAATTATATTCTGGACTTCAATAATTTCCACATTCCATTGCCTGTAATGAGCATCTTCCTGGCAATAACTTAGTAAATGCAGCAAAACAAGGCTTCAGCAAATGCACTTAAAAAGTAATTAATATACAGAAAGACAGACCATAACAGCTTGTGCAAGAAAATACTTTCAGCCAGAGGATTTCAATATTTTCCACGAGGAAATCCTGAAAGACTTACGTGCGTATGCTTATGCATATTGTAAAATTCAATGTGTTCTGGACACCTAAGGATTTACTGAGCTTACTGAAATGCCACTCAGCATGTGGAGTCTCAGTCTGACAATACATACATAGGAGCTGATGCACCTTTGCTGCACAGCATTCATGCTCTAGCTCAGGGTCTGTCTTGGGCCAAAACCACTACCCCAAGCGAGCCCCCATATGGTCTGAAATTGTGGATGACTGCCCCAGGCTGCCTTTTTAATGCTGAGATAAAATTTCTGGCAGGAGAAAAAGGCACTGTTGGAACAGTGGGGGCGGTGGCTGCTAGAGATGCTTGAGGACATACAGTCCAAAACAACCCAGGCAGAAAAAATAAGCTACAGTTATGTCTGTCTTCAGAGGATGCTGAAAGATGTTTGTGAATTGCTTTTTCTTAATCTGTGAATTTTCTTAATTTATGAACCAGTTGCTTTACAGCCCATACAAAACTGCTGTTGAACCACAAAATTGTATTAGCACATCTGTGGACTGGTGGGGGATAATTTATCTATGAGACTGGCTTGTCCATAGCCAGAAACCTCCTATAACACTAACTCTTTCAGTCATAGCAACGAAATGGCATTTCTCACCATCCAATCTCATTATGTTCCCCTTCACTTGATCCTAATTATTCTGCTATATTCTCACCTCAGAAATCTTCTCCAGCAAGCTCTAACCTCTCCTCAAGTATCATTTTCCTTTTAAAATACTCTCCAATTTAATTCCAGACCCCACTCTTTGCCTAAGCTGCTTTATCCCTCCTGACCTCTTAACAACTTTTCAGTCTCCCTCCATTTGCCTCTCTTATTTTTATTCTATTTTCAAGGGCATTTCTATACAAGTGTGCGCGTGTATGCTTGCATATTAGTACCATGATCCTTCTCTAAGCCTTTCATTGGTTTTCAGGAGTTCTGGATTCACTTCTTGGATATTATTAAGACAAAACACATAGGTGATTTCAAAAGCTCCTTGGAAGTACTCAGAGTCAGTCTCTGTGAGTTAATTGAGGTGGCACTTGCCAAATACAAAAAGACAAGGCTTGTTGCAGAAAGTTTTGTGGCAGAGTAATAGGCTAATATCAGGGGAAGCACTATCGACAGGTTTTACAACAAAGCCAGCCAAAGCAAAAGAGCTACAACCACTGGAAAATGTTCATAAGTTCCAGAGGAAGCAGGTAAATGCATGGATTAGAAAGGAAACAAGTGCAACTCCAGATGGGGGCAGACTTGTAGAAGAGTGGAGGTGCAAAGACCCAGGCACAGACAGAGCTGTGTATGTGCAGTACAGGGAGAGGCTGCAACTCATACCAAATTGGATGGTGGCTTCACATAGGCAGTAGGAAAAAATGTAGTGTGAGAACTGAAATCATTAAGATAGCATTTCCAAAAGAATCTTTAAAGGAAGAATTGCAATACAGTTCTTTGTTTAATTAAAAAAAAATGTTATTCTTTCATTAGCCACCAGTGTAATCTTAGTGGTTTTAGATAGTTTTGCCCAGTCACAGGGCTGGTTTTATTTTGCATGTAAAAAGTGTGCAGCCTATAAACACTATTATTTAAATCATATATTTTTCAGCACTTCTAGGTCTGAAATTAACGCAAGTCATTCTCATAATTAATTGCATCTCTATGTGAATTTAAACAGTTTAACAGTTACTTCTCCAAGTTTCTCATGTGGATCCTTTAGCATCTAGTTCTCTTCTTAACGTCTCTCCTAAAAATGTAGTATTCTAATAACACAACTGTTATTATTTCTCTAATAAGTCTCTTAGATTCTTTCCCAGCAGGAGATTCATTTTCTAGTTGATCGCACTTTTTTCCCTCTCAAAGTCATCTCGTTTTTGTGAAAATTATTCAGTCATAAGTTGAGCTTTTCTCCTTTTTCTAGGGAGATGTGAAGGAGAAGATGAGAGAGAATTATTTTCAAGAGTGGAGCTGGAAGAATGAAAATAAAAGCTAAGAGCTAAAAAATTAGGTTTTTTTTTTTTTAAATATAAATGCTGGAATCCAGGCTAAGAAGTGAAGAGAACAATTATTTACCAGCTCTTTTTTTTTAATGCCTTCCAAAGATTAAAATGAATAATGAAATGAAGTTTCAGAGCAGAAAGAGCAATGCCCCATCCCTGGAAGTGTTCAAGGTCAGGTTGGATGGAGTTTGAGTAACCTGATGTGGAAGATATCTTGGCTGGTGGCATGGACATGGACAAGCATGTCTTCAAAGTACCCATCTGATCTACATCATCCTCCGACTCCATGATTACAAGATTCTCATGAATGTGTTTCACGCTGCTATTTAAAATGACCTTAATGAGAGCTAAATGTTCTTTACTGACAGTGCTGCAGCAAAGCAGGCAGGCAGGATGCAGGCTTCCCCACCTAGTCCTCCCAGCAACCCACCTTCCCTTTCAGTACCAATCACCCCCTGCACTGCTTTGAAACAGGAGAGCCTGTGGTGGTTAGTCTTCCCTGCTCGTCAGTGGCAGAGCTTCCAGCTGCAGTAGCACCGGTATCTACAGTTCTTTCTACCAAATCCTTCAGCATGAATACCCTATTGTACCTATTGTGAAAATGTTTCCAACTACATGACTTACCAAAAAAAAAGGTTACTTTTCACTACACAGTCAGTATACTGAGTTTTTCATAAGTTATGCCTTTTTTTAAGCAGAGTTCCATTTGTCTCTGAATTACTGGAAAAATTACTTCAGTGTAATCAGACCATTTGACATGGGTCCTCTTAGTTCTGCGTTGTTGTATTTCCACATTTGAATGTACTGCCTCATTTAATATGTATTTCTTTTCCCACTTTCTCATTTATTTTTCACATTCTCCTTCACTGTGTGTTTCCATGTATTTGCAGATGAAAAATTCACCCTGCAGAATATGTTGTTCTCCTTGTCAGAGCATTTATTATGTTCCTGTCGCCTTCCTCATCTTTTCTCTGCCCCTTCCTCATCCTCTGCCTCCTTTCTGTGAGTGGCAGGTCAAGGCCAGACTATCTGTCAGCTTATCTCTGCCTTCTGCTTATAGTTCCTCTCCTCACATGTTTTCCATCCTTCCTTTTTTTTGCTTTAGGAATCTTTCTTTGCCCTGCTGGCAGGTGTGTGTGTGCCTGCCTGCATGACACACTGGTGGCAGGTGTTGGTGACTGCGGAAGGTGGTGGCGTCTCATCTCAACATACCATCTCTCCTTCTGTTCAAGTACAATTTTGTTTATTTCTTATGACATTTCCAAAAGCTTGCATGTACTTTATAGCAATTGAGTAGTGTGTTCACAAGAGTATGGAGTATCCGAGTGACAGCAATTGGAGTGGGACTCACAGGTCGTAATACCCATGCACCTATGGGCCAGTGGCTCCAGGAGGTGGGGAGAAGGGGCCTGGGGCATCCAGAGTTTCCATGAAGGAGGATAGTGAGGCTGTAGCAGAACAGTGCCAGAGCATACAATGTCTGCATGCGAGCATCAGATTGTGCTGCTCAAAGTGGTCTGGGAGCCAGGGGGAGACCAGATGACCTGTTAGTTAGCTACTGGAGGGATCAGGCAGTCCAAGCCAAAATCTGGGGAGGCTATACAGTTTATAGGTCATCTGAGAGAGCTGGATGTGCATGTGCGTGTGTGCACATGCCTACCAGCTGCATCCACTTGGCTGGATCTAGGGGCATAAAGCTGTCTGCCCCTTCTGGTTAGGGGTTCTACAGAGGCTGAACACCTGTCATGACTCTGTCCCCTTTGAATGTCTGCCAGTGTGATGGGAGCAGGGCTGGGCTAATGCTGAGAGCTTTCAAAGTTCCACATGCTCTGTCTAAACTGGAAGAAGATTTTTATACGCTGTCAGACCTCAAACGAATCCTGCTTCAGCTCACCTGGAAAACATAGCTTTGCACTGTAAAGCTGTAATCTCTGTTGAAACCTCTTTGCAAGAGAGAAAAAAGGGAAGAAGCCATAATATAAGCTGGCCTGCTGTCACTCAGTATTGCATGTTGGTTTTCTTTGTAGAAAAAAGGGTTTGCAATCAATAGCTTTGAATTCCATTTCTTCCTAGGTCCCTTTAAGTGACAAATAACAAAGATTACATTTTTGGACCAATACTCTGAGAAAAAGTCATTAATAATTTGTACTCTAAATCTTTGTCCCCTTGGTCTACATTTTTAATACAGTATGCCTGGGTTCTGGGTGTACTAACTTGTGTAACCAGACATTTCATCTGCATGGCAGAACAGTGAGATATTCCTCCTCAATGGAGAAGAAAGAAAATAGACATCACTTGGCAGCCTTGGAGATTTGTACCTTTAGTAGAGTGAGGAAAAAACAAAACTAAATGCACTTTGAATAATCGCTCTGTAGTAAAGGACTTATTGAAAGGTGTTGGGATAGACACCTGTAAGGCTTCCTGCCCAGAAGGAGGTGGGGTGAAGGGAGACTGAGGCATCCTGAGTCTCTATGAAGACAGATAGAGAGGGCTTTAACAGAACAGTACCAGAGTAAAAGTAAAACCTTATCAGTTTTACTTGGGCTTTGTCAGATTACAGGGAAAAGGAGGATCTCAGGGTGCTGCAGCTTTTTTTTTTTTTTTGGTAGCTCCTGGCCCCACGCACCCTTAGTCACTATGGTGAGCATGAATGACATCTGCAGCCAATGCCAATCAGATGTGCAAGTTGGCAGGACACTTTCTCTTCCTCTCTCTGTGCAATTTTTGCTCTTTCCTTCCCTTATTTTTAACTGCTCTTTGTTTTTATTCTTTTCCCCACAATACTTCCTTTCCTTGCTTCATCGCTTGCATCTCCATTGTCTCTGCATGCCTTTGGTCCTCACTAGTTCTCCTTTCACTCCCCAGCTGACCTTGTCATCTCTTTCTCCTCTCTACCTGTCCTGTTGTGGTAATACACTAAGGTATAGCAGAGTGGGGTTTTTTAGCTGGAAGCAGTGTCTTCTCAAGGAAATATCTTTCCCTGTGTCCTTTTGTGTCCCTTTGTGCAATAGTGCATGAAGCTGAATGTAACATCAGAAACAGTGACTTTGCTCATATATCCTTTCCCTTTTTCTCTCTCTTCCCTCCTCCTTCTTTCCTCTATATCCTTCATATTTTGTGTGTACTTGAACAGTGTCATAGCCTTGATCTGATTACAAATCAGTGTGACTCGGTCAAAGTCATCAGACAGGGACAAATTAAAGGCTTGTATCTATGCAAAGTGAAAAAGGAAGCATCTTTTTTTTAGTAGGAAACAGGCTTGATACAGAATGATGAAAAACTAGAGTAAATTAATAATAAGGAAAAGGAAATTGTAACAGGAGTGTACTTCAGAATCCTACTACTCTTCCATAGCTTTTATGCATTTCTGCAGCTGCAAGCAAAGGCATAGACAAATTACAGACCACTGGTAATATCTATATTCAGGGCAGGTCTGAAATACACTTACATGCTGTCCTGTGAGATATTGAATAATACTGTTGTTGCATTAACCTGTGGTTAGCTACTCCTCTGTCACAAATACACTGCACCATCTTTGTCTTTGTACGAGACTTTTGAGGACAGCAGGGATCTGAACGACTCCAGACAGGTCTATGTGGCTGGATATAGATAGATCTGCACTTGCTCTGGCCATGCTGAAAGTTATTTGGACAGAGTAACAGCAAGCCCAGGGCCATATATCCTCATTAGTATGATGCTATAGCAGAGAGAATATGCAACTGGACAGTGTAAGTGCAGGAATACCTGATCATGCGTGTGCAGCCATGCGCTTAACATTTTAAAGGAGACCTTGGCAGAAATGAGCCTCCTGTCCCCAGTGTGAAAGCATCTGTATATGTATGTGTGTGTCCATATGCATATATATAAGTGCAACATATGTATGCATACATAAATATGTATATGTAAAGTATGTGAAAATATTATATAAATTTACAGAATCACACAGAATCACAAGGTTGGAAAAGACCCACAGGATCATTGAGTCCAACCATAGAGAAACATGCAGAAAAAAATCTAGTCTGGCTACAGGATAGACCCTCAAAAGTTGAGGGGGTTTTGTTGATTTTTTTTTAAAAGAAAATCCAAACAATAAGATATCCCTTTCACACTTCAGACCACTGCAGAAGTGCTACTTTGCAAAAAGTTCTGGGCTGCCTTTTTTTGCATATTTTTTGGCATTTTTTGCACCTCACCTTCTCTCACCTCCCCCAACTATGTCCTGTGCACAAAGATTTTGGCTGATGGAGAGACTAGCAGTGGCTCACCTATCACACCTTTTCTAAGTGACAGCTCCTCCCTGGACTTGGCAAACCATTAGACCTGGTCCTCACACTGGTTAATCCAAGAAATACCCAGGAAATATTACTGAGAATTCGATTTACAGCCAGCCTAATGCCCCTGAAAGATATGTCTAAGTCATATCTACTTCTAAGTCGTCACAGAGACTCTAAGGCACTGTACACTTTTGAACCTTCAGTCTGCCTTGTGTCCCCGCTCCCTCCCTGGGGAGTGGAGAAAAAGTATTTCTGTCTGTCACAGAAGACATTGTGGGGATTGAGATGTATGAGATGAGATGAAACCCATGTAGATAGTGACTGTAGGTAGGTTTGATTTGGTTTGTTATCAGGGACCAGGAGCCAAATGTGTGGCCACTCTACAACGTAACAGCAGTAGGAGCAGCTGTGCTGTCTTGGAGAGAGGCTGCAGAGGGGGGCTGCTCTGGGACAGGTGTCTCGATATCTCTGTCCTTTACCATGACCAGCCTCAAGGCCTTGGAGGGGAAGGTAACAGCCAAAGGATGAAGCCAGCAGCCTGGGATGCGACTTTGGCTGGCTCATTTGTAAACCTGGTGGCATCGACACCTAGAACACAACATAGAATTCAGAGAACACTCTATTGGGAATTTTTAATAAAATCAAAATGTCTTTACTTGGCCAGGGTTTGTCCAAGCATACATATGCTTGAAGTATCTCCTTTTTTTTTAAGCCAAAAGAGCTGTGCCTTTTCTTCTTTTATTTTTCTCTCTCTTGCCATGCAACCGTCATTTTTTCTCACTCTCATTTCTTCTCTACATCTTTTTTTTCCTTTTTTTATTCCCCCTAGCTGACATTCAAGTGTAAAAAAGCCAAGAGGATGGCAACATCAAGTGCTGCATTAGGTCTGTAAGGATGCTACCTTTTATCACTGCTCATTGTTGTTACTTGCCAGTAGGTGGAGTACATCCACTATTTTAAGTAGTGATGGGCTCTACATTTCTTTTCCCCCTCCTCTTCCTCATGTGAAGCAATTTATCATTTCTACTGCAGTGAATCAGTAGTTGTAAGGTAGCACAACACTATACAAAACAGCTAATCTTGGCTAGACCTCAGCATATCACATCGTGACTCATGTTAAGCCATGCGGGGCCAAACACTGGCTGATCTTGATAGGAAGGTAAAAATCTGAAAAAGAGCAGATTATTAACAGTTTCCAGTTCTGGACACTGTTATTTTTCTACTTTTTTTTTTGTTTGTTTTAAATCCTCCTCCTTCCCCCTTAGTAAAGCCTATTCCACAAGTGAGCATCAGCCTGGGAAGCAGACCCTTAGATTTCCTGCCTTTCTCTGCCAAGGATGCAGTTTTATGTGGTTTTGCACTGCTACAGCTGCTGTGGTTGCTGTGGTTGCTGAGGGGCTGAAGACTCAGCATCACCCACCCCTCCCCATAAGCACAGGGCCTCTCAATTTCCCACTGACACCTATTGTCTGGGAGATCTTAGGACATCCATCATCTCTGCCTGAGGTTTCACTTCTTGTCTCCAGCGTATTTTTCATGAGTCCACTAAAAAAAAAAAAAGCAGTGACAAACAAATGCAGACTAGCTTTAAGGCAAACAAGCCTAGAAGTTGTATGAGCCTGAAATCTTTTCCTTTGTTCACATGCTGGGAGCCTCTCAGCTACAACATCACTCCTGTTACACCATAGTAACATTACTCCTGTTACAGCTGCAGGCTTTCATGGCTCTCTGCAAGCCCCGCACCTTCCCGTGCTCCATGAAACCTGCTTTTACATTTGCTCTTGCAGAGAGGTAAACTCACCTCTTTCTGACAGACCAGTTGCAGAGGTTCATGGTTGGGAGGGTCTCAGCCACCCAGCCTGCCCAGCAATCCTGGTGGATTCCCAAAGCAGCATCTCCTCACCAGCAATATCCTGCTTCCACCATCATTCCAGGTTAACCTCTGGGAAGTGGTGGGCTTTAAAGCAGATACCCCTCATCTTCAGAGGGCTTGGTTTTTTTTAATGGTCTTGTGAGTGTTAATGTGACCTTTCCAATCTGGCAGACTGACACAGTACCTCCAGTGCATTCACCTTCTGTATGTGTTGTGCAGCATCCACCAGTGGTTCGAAAAATAGGAAGCTGGATGAGAAGCCCTGGGGTTAACTCACTCAGCTGGGCCTAAAATACCTATTCCCACCTGTTCATTAGAGATTGGCAGATTTATCCAAAACATAATCAGTCTGGTTGGTCTCCTCCTTCAACAGACTGATTTTGTTGCTGCCTGTCTTGCAGTATGACACATTTTGTGGCTTGGTGGGACAAGTTCCAGCATTCACTTGGGTCGCGTGGCTGACTGGAGTGGCCAGAGCCAAGTGACGGTGAGGATGGCTTCACAGCCCATCCCTCTGCTGCGGCTTGGCTGCAACAGTAACGTGTTGCTACAGCACATCCCCTCCTGGGACTTTGCTCTAAGCTGGTGTGTGCTGCCAGAGATAAAATTGTAGGAGAACTACCTTCAGCAGTTGTACAAGGGCGGTGTAGACAAAGGGACAATTTTGTTCTCTGTTACACTAGCAAACCCCAAGAGAGTTTTCCTAAAAGCATCATTCCTCCCCCTCCTCTCCCTCCTGTATAGAATCTCTTGGAGGTTTCTTGCTGCTTTTCTACTCCTTGCAGTTGCTGTGGAGGGAGGAGGATGCTTCATCCATCTTATTTTGCTCATGACCGCCTTATTAAAGTGCGTTAGCTGGTTATGGGCTGGGACATTAAGGCATTGCTGCTTATGAGGCCAAAGGTGAGGAGTACAAAGGGTCTCCAGAGAGAGGCAAAACATAGCTGCTTGTGGCCTGCTGCACTGTCAGCGCCTCTCTTTAACATCCTCTCCCCTCCAGCCTTGCCAGAGGAGGAGAGGTGAGCTGAAGCAAGGCAGGGGTGCATCCTGTGCTATGTGTCTATGGCACAGCCTTGCCTGCAGCCCCAGAGGCAGCTTGTGAACAGACAGAGATATCGCTGCCCTCTGTTGCATGGCGAGGCTGTTTGGGAGCTCAGCCTTCTCTTCACATGAGACACCACCAGTTTGTCTGCACTGTGGCACAGCAGCCAGCGGGGAAAATAACAGGCATGCCTGAAGGGAATGCATTACGACCAGCGGTCATTGCTGTGTGTATTTTCCAAGGTTCATTTTATTCCCTGCTGTAGACCTTCAAATTAAAAGTGGTCTAGTTATTTACATTTGAAAATTGGATGATATGCTGGACTGCTATTTCTCTATTGACTCTGTGCCGCTAATACATTTAGAAATTGTCTGCCTGCTGCAGATAGGCACTGCCTGCTTGGAAACGTTTGGATTCCCTCTATCAGTGTCGCAGAGGGAGACACAGAAAATAGGAAAGGACATTTGATTGTTTGTACTTACCTTCGTCCAGCTATAATAGAAAAGCATTTGTGTTTGATACATCTTCCTGCTGTGCACCAGCAACCTTTGCTTTGCCTTCCCCAAAAAAGGTGAAATCTGGCTGACATTTCTGCCCATTCCTTTTTTGGAACTGTAGAGGTTGTAATTAGTACATCCACATCCGTGTGTGTCCACAGGAGCACCTTGACAGGAAATATGGGTCATGCAAGCAATGCACCAGGGCCTGGGAGCCGATGGTGCATTGTGCTGCACTCAAAGCCCAAGGCGAATGCCAAATGAGGGGCTCAGGCTTTACACCATCCCCTCCAGCTGTGTCAGCTGTACTTCTTCATCATCCACCAGAGCATGCCGGCAGGTGTCATCAGGTTGAGTTTATGGGGTGGAAAACAGAATAGGAGATACTTTCCTATCAGCTTGACGGCAGCAGGTGTTGGGGAGGGAGTGGCTGAGACCTGGCAGGGCTGGATTTCTGTTTTCCAGGTGAGGTGCATGCCAATAAAAGGAACACTGGGGCAGCAGGAGACGGACAGGGCAGGCGGCAGAGCCTCTAGCACCTTTATGAAGGCAAAGAAGAAGAGAAAGGACATTTACAAAACAGATGAGGTGGAGGAAAGAAGGCAACTTGAGAGAGAGCATGGTAAAAGCTTTGTGAGAAGGACAGGTAGTCAGAAGGAGCACGGCACAAACAGTAGCAAGCAATGGTGACTAAAAACACTGGGATGTAGCCAAAACAAGGTCTGCAGCAGAAAGCTCTCTGAATCTGTGTGAGCTACCGCTACCACTATCAAGGCAAAGGTGGGAGTCGATGTGGTGCTTGCTTTAATATTCTCACCTTTGTGAAAGGCTAAAGTGAAGCTACGATTTTATTTTCTCTCTCTCTCTCTCTCTCCCCCCATCATGGTTTTGCTGCCTGGCAGATGAGATGCTTATTGCTGCTATGAGCAGGATGGCTGAAATGATCTTTATCACCCCAGGTGCCTGGTCCTTCCCTCCACTCCTGCCTCCCTGGAAAAAACTCCCTGTGATCCTCCTGGCCCTCAGGTTCTCCAGGCCTCCCTGCCATGGCCATGACAGCTCAGTTCTGTTTTCTCCCCCCTGCCCCACAGACTCCTCGAGCAGCTGCTGCCTCTAGGGAAGCCACCACTGCTCTGACAGTGGAGTTGCCATGCTGTGCACCTCAGGAGAGGATGAGGAGGCTGAGACCTTCTCTATGGCAAAGATACCCGCTCTGTGGTGCTGGAAGAGGGGAAAGGGGCATGGGGTGGGAGGGGTGGGGAGGGAAGAGATTCCAGGGCAGAGTGGGGGAAGTGGGAGGTGAGTAAGACAGGTGGATCTAGGGTAAAATGGGGTGAATGAGGACTTGTTTGCAAATGTGAGCCAAAGCATCTGGGATAGTTTTGGGGGATTATATGCAAACTATTAAATAATAAGGAACAGAAACATTTTTGAAATCTAAATGTCTTGGAATTTTTGTACAACTGGCTAATATTTGGGACATGGAGATCCTTGTTACTTGCTTGCTTAAGAAATAAAAGGCTTCTCTATTTCTCCTTTCTTCAGTGATGTGTGCTCCACCTATCCTGCCTGGCAGCAGGACCAATAAACCCTGAGGACATTCCCATCACAAGCCAGGGTGAGAGTGCTGTGTACCACAAGGTGTTAGGGGCTGTCCTCCCCACAGCTTAGAAACTTGCTATGCTGAAACATAACAAAAAGCTGTGTGAACAACCCAAACTGAGAAATTCCAACCTGGAGTCGCCTCCCCAGACAGCGTGGGTCCATGGGTAGCAAAGGTGCTGCACAGCCCTGGGCAGCCGGTCCTACTGCTGTTCCCAGTCACCCCCTCCAGGCAGCAAAACGCAAGAGGCTGCGTGCTTGTCACGGGCTACAAAGCTGCCCAAGACCCCAGGTGAACAAAAAACCCTACCAGAAAATCAAGATTAGTTTGCAAATGCTCCATTCAGTCAGGCGGCTGCAACCATTACAATTCATCGCTGTTTCAACTTTGTCCTTTTGAGCTGGAAGGCCATGTGTTAATAAAACTTTGATTAGCTCTATATATTTCTGTATAACCCCTACTGCTTCCACACACACGTGCCCCTAACTGCTTTGCAGATTGCAATGCAATCACCAAAGGCTGGTAAAGAGAGAAAGATTTGTTACTTGCTTAGCTCTGACTAAAGAGAATATTCCCTGTGTGCAGGTGGGTTTAATTATAATGTATGGCTGCATTTAGTGTGATCAGTTGTGGATTCACATTCTAGATCCGTACAGCATCGTACCTATATATCATACTAAATAATTCTGGGGGTGGGGGGCAGGGAGCAGACAACATTTACAGCTGTTTTTTTAGCTCCTACAGCTCCCTTCCCCTTCCCCTTCCTCTTCCCCTTCCTCTTCCTCTTCCTCTTTCCCTTCCCCTTCCCTCCTTAACTGTGCAGTACAGCTTAGCAGAGGGCTGTGGGGTTCAGAGTAGGATGGGGAAGTCATCCCTTTATCGATGGCTACTTTGGAAAATATTGGCTGGTGCTCATGCTTCAGCCAGGAAAGCCACACGTAAAGCTTTCCTACATTAAACTCCTTCTGAATTAAAGAAGCCTCTGCTATGAGTACACTTCTAAACAAGATCCCCCACTGCCTTTGCCACTTTGAAATTATCTTTGGAAACACCTAGATTCATGTGTAAACCAAACCAGATGGACCAATGAGGTGCTCTATGGTCACTTTGCTGCCACTGTGCAACCTCCCTGCCCCCCAGTTTCACTGGGCACTGTCAGGATGAACAAACTGGAATTTCCCCTGTACAAACCTCCAGACTAACTGGAGGTTGGACCCCAGCTTGGATGCAGAGATGCCTGAAGTTGCATCCTCCTGAGAAGCAGTCCCTGCCCTGAAGTGCCATCTCACTGCAAGCTCTATCAACTGGAGGCACCTCTTCCTAGACTGCCCGAAATTAATCATGCACCAACACATGCACACATCAGGTCTCCTCCAGTGCACAAAATATTCCTCTATTTTCTGTTTTCTTATATTTATATTTGCACTGTGTAGGAGGAGGAGGAAGGCTGCAATGAGCAAATATCCTTATGTTGAGGGAAAAGCCCAGCCTGGGGGGAATATGAAGTGACTTTGCTTTCAGGCTACCAGCTTCTTTGCACTTCTGCAAATCGTAATTTTATATAACTCTTTCCTCAAGCCTGTTGTGAGGTCTGGTAACTGCATCAATATTGCTGATAGCATCACGCACGTGTTCATCCTAAGTAGGTTATCCTTCATGCTGCGCAACTTCAAATGTGCTCACTGCAATTTATCAGTGGGGAGGGATATTTTGGGAATGATCCTGTGTCTCTTCTCCGTGTCACAGGATGATGTGCTACATGTAATGAATCCCACCCACAGGATTTCTCAATTTCTTATGCAGTAATAACACAAAAACTATATGCAACACTCCTCTTTCTCAGGATCTTAGGGCTTTTCAAATGATCATCTAATTAATGGCATCCAGCAATTTTCTGCGGGTTTTTTTTATACCTAAACAGTCCATTATTGTGCTCAGCAGAGCCATGTTGACTCAGAAGTAGGAGCTGCAAAAAAAATCAGGACAGATGCACAAACACCTCTCCTCTGCACTATATTTGAGACTGTGTATGTCTAGAAAATCTAGTGCCATTGTTTAGTGAGTTGGCAGAGGCACAGCTTGCTCAAGGTGGCACTTTGTGCACCCCCTATGCTCCCAAATCTTATGAAGCTGAACTAATTCAGTGTTGCATGCTTGTTTTTGTGGCACCAACAAAGCAAAGTATAGCGGTCAAGTGTGTAGGTGATGCTGATGCTCCTGCCAGCTGAGGACCACGGTTCTCATGGCTCCATTGTGAAGTGAAGGGAATGATGGAGGAAGGGAAAAAGAAAAAGTAGTAAGGCCAGGAACCCTTTTGCAAATAAGACTGTTAGATGTGCAAACTTGGGAGATGCCAAATTTAGGTAGCACCTAAACTAAACTATTAACTTAGGTTAGAAGCCATTCCCCAGAAAAAGGGGTAAGGTTTCTTAATGCCAGAGACCTCACACTATACAGAGGTTGTAGGTCCCACCATCATCTTCTGGACAGTCCTGTACACACTATCCTTTAAAGTGTTACAGAAGAGCCCACAGGCAGCTGTGAAGTCTTGATTCTGGGCTGTGGCACTGGGTACAACAAGGGAAGAGAGGGTCTTTTCACTGAGCCTCCCTTGGTCCACAGGGCCTTTTGGGATGACCCACTTCTGTGCTGTTCCTTTTATTAATAACACAAAACAGTGTCAAATGGGTGAAGAAGAAGAGGAAGGTGGCTTCTGAACAGCCCTGACCCAATAGAGGCGAAATCTATTCTGGTATCTAGGTTTCTGAGGGGTAAATTTGGTGTGTGGTCCTTGCTGCGTGAGTAGCTTCTACAGATGTACCACAGTGGTAACTGCCTGGAAGAAAAGAAGCTGTAGGGAAGTGAATAAATGCCAAGATCACAACTAGCAATGCTATCATCAGACATTTGTATCCAGGACATGGTTGGGCAATGAGTACCTTTATTAATGTAAACCCTGTCTCAACAGGTAACCTAAGGCTCTTTTTCTTCTGAGGGATGCTGGCAGGCTGTGCCTCACTCAGCTGGCTTTTTGTGTCAGTTGAGTGATTTATGTCTGAAGGCAAAAGGGAAAAAAAGCTCAAATCACTTTATAGATCAGATGGAAGTCAGGAAAGTTATCTTGCATCTGCTAGGCAAGGATCAAAGTGCTGGGATCATGCAAGGAACTCAGCTAGAAAAAAGAATATGCAGGGGATCTGAGCAAATGTACCCTTATCCATGGAAATGGAAACCTTCCACTGGAGTTGGGGGGAACGGGTGAAGATCACTTGAGTCCAACAGCCAGCAGTCTGGAAAAAAATTACCAAGTAGTGCATGCAATACAGAAAGAGCTACCTGAGAAATAAATGATGTGCAACTTCATGGCAAGGATTTATTTTCTTATACAAAAGAAAAAAAAAAAGTCCTTTTACAGCAGATGGAATCAAAGGTGTGTCTTGCAGCCTGCTGTTAAAGGATTTTCCTTCTAAACTTCAGAATCATCACTATTCCATTTTCACAGGTGGTTACTCACCACGGTTAGCTTGGAGCCCTATTCAAAGTGAAATGGAGATATCCTATTTTATCTTTCCCTTAGTCTGCATTGATATTATTATCATTTGCTGCTCTTGTGCCCATAGCAACAGCCACTGTTCCCCCCGCTCCCCCGGGCGAACAAGCACTGCCCATGCCTGACATTTAGCCAGCTTGGCTTCTCACCATGGGTTTTGCCTGTTCAGGGATCACAACCTTCCCAACTCCCTCAATGCTGAGTGCTAGGCGTAAGTGAGCAGCAAAATAAGGTGTGTTTAGTGCTTAATTTCGTAAGTAACACACTTAAAGCTTGGCTGGTGGGTCTGCACTAAGCCATTTCAGTGTTTGAGGTCTGATTCTGTGAGGTACAGATATCCGCAGGCACACTGGATAGTGAGATTTCAGGTTTATCTCTCTAAAACAAATTAAAAAAAAAAATAGGCCACTTTAGTGAATTGCCTTCATAGGACACAAGCCATGCTGTTTACAACCCTCTTTGAAAGCAGAGTCCAGTGGGCTGCCTTTGGCAGTCACAGACCGTAGAGGTTAGACAGCCATGTTGCTCGTTTGGGTGAGATGCCATCCTCAATACCTATTCCAGTAGCAAGCAAGGTGGCAACCCTTATTCTTAAAAAAAAAAAAACCTACTAAAACCCCTCAAAAAAACAAAACAAGAAAATCCTTAAACAATCAAAGAACCAGCACACCTTCCTACTAGGATTTTAATCATCTACTGCATCAGTGCATTAAAAGAAATGAGTCTCCCACTGGAAGTCTCATTCACAAAAGGGAAAACTTTGATTCGAGTCAATGAGAGTAAGAAAAGTCAGACACTCCAGTCCAAGGTGCTAAGGAATAAAGAAGAACATGTATAGGGCCCCAGCTCTTAATGGTGCCTACACAGTCACTTTCCTAAGAGAGAGAGCAAGTGGAGAACCCAGAGGGAATGAAGGGACAGAGGGGGAGAGTTTGCTCTTTAAGTAAAGCTGTGTATTAGAAGTGGCACAATGGAAAACATTAGTGAAGCATGAAAAAATAAGGCTCGGTAGGGAAATTAGTGGAAGGAAGAAAACAAAAAAACCCCAAACCCAGCACACTGCAGGAAAGGCAACATGGAGTGTTTATTGCTCTGGAAGGAAGCACTCCCTGGATCAGGTTTGTGACCAGCTGTGGTTAATGCTTTTTGTTAAAGACATCAGCACAAGAGGAAAGGGAGATAATGAAGATGTAGCCTGCAGAGCCCTGTGGTGTCAGCCATGCAACAAGGAGCTCAGGGCGCTTCAAGCGCAGGTGATTTTGGCAACAGTCTATGCAGGAACCAGGTGGGAGAGGGCCATCCTTGCCACTGAGGAGTGGAGGCTGGTGGGAGGTGGGGCTGGCACTGGGGACCAAGGGGAGTGCTGGGGCATTGTCCCTCTCTGCTGCACTCAGATCCTGAGCCTTAGGGCTAGTGTGGGACAGGGATGAGAACAGGTACAAGATGGGGACAAGCAGCCTGGGTTGGGAGAGAGAAGCACCTCAGTGAAGCTGGTGTGGGCGAGGCTGAACAAGAAAGGGCTTCAGTGGCCACTGGAGAAGCTGCCAGGGACTGTATGGAGGCCAGGACATCAGAAGTGAAACAGAGTGACTACAAAGTACAAATCAACAGATTTTTTACTGGAAGAGGAAAAGCATCCTAAGTATTAGGGAACTTTTAAGGAATCCTTACATCCTTAAAATAGGGCAGGACACTGTACTTCTGTACAGTGCTCACAGCGCCTGATAAAAGCATGTGGGTGTTAACAATATTGAGGCTTTGCAAGTAAGAAAACAGGGAACTTTTGGGCTTGACGTGGGTACCTGTAATTTTAGGACTTAAAGACGCAAGTGTTTTTTATTCTCCATGATTTTTTTTTCTTATAAGTTTTCTTAACATAGAAGAGGAAACCAACAAAAGCCAAATAAAATACATGCACAGTGAGTCACTGGAAGCTTTAGCAGCAGCACTGGTCTGCCTGCAAGATCTTGCTGAAGGAAGGCTTTGAGCTTGCTAGTGAGGTCAAAAGACAAAAAAAAAAAAAGGAAAAAAAAAAGATGAAAGAAGCAAAGTTATAGACTTGATGTCTTTGTTACCTCTGCCAAGGTAATATTTTATTGCCTTCTGCCAGGTGTTTCAGAGGAATAACAAAAGCAGACATTACATAGAGCCAATGTGCTTATGGCCACTTCCTCAGGGATCAAAATTCCTGAAGAATCTTCAAACAACTGGTCTGGTGCTGCGAAACACAAATCACTACAGTTTAGAATAAAGCTGAATTAATACACATTGTCAAGCTCTATCTATTTTGATACAATTGATTCTGGTTCTGTTTTTAACGGAATGGTTAACAGGCTCAGCACAGCAAAAGGCTTATGTGAGTGTGCACGTGAATGAATGCATATGTATTTATATACACATGCACAAGGACAACCAGGGTGCTTCATGCCTCTTTCTGTGTGTGTGCAAATTTCTGTATAGTTATGCATCTAGCATTTATTCTAACATACCTAATATTTTCTTAGGTCCATGAATTTCTAAGCTCATATTCATGCTCGATAGGAAAAAACACAGTAGTTTCATGTCTTATCACCTGCAGCTGGTTGCAGCCTTTATCTAAACATTCACTGTGGGATGCAGCAGGGAATTAAACTGGCAACTTCCATTAATCTTCTGTGCGAAAGGAGTATCTCCTACATCAGTGTTAGAATAAAACCATTTGTCTGGTGAATGAGGCACAACTAAAAACTACCCTGCTGCAGAAGTAAAAATCCTCCCACAATAATTTTGTTTTATTATGTACTAGCCTTGCCATAGATCATCAATAAAGGCATCTTTAAGTAGTGCAAACTCAACAGCAAGCCTTTAGATATTGAACAGTTTTAATCTTATTTTGGTAGATAATGCTGGTCTTCTGAAAGTGCTCTAACCTTCTGCTATATAGCAACATTGCCAGTGTATAAAGATACACCTGCGTAAAGCTCCTTGTGTACCTGGCATTTGACTTCCCATAAAATGCTTTTGGGGTTTCACTGTGTCTCTCATGTCCCCTGAATGACCATGCAAGGCCTGACCTAGTGTGGTCCCTAGGCCCACGAGGACCCTTTGCCACTGCTGTTCCCTTAATGGATCCTACTGCCTCATAGGGGCACTACTCATCAGTTCATTGTCAGCTTCTGAGTCTGAAGGAGAAGAGCTTTCATCTTGCTGAGGTGAGACAACAACTTTGGAGACAAGCAAGAAACTCAGTCCTCCTTTGCATACAGCAGAGTGGTGAGCAGAGAGCCGTAGTGGCTGGAAGATGCTGAGATGCTGACTGCAGCTTCATGGCAGATAAGCATGCAGAAGTGGAAAGTCCATGTGTGCCAGGGCCAAAGTACCATTCTACAGCATCACAAAGGTCTAATTGACAAATTTAGTTCAGCTTGTACTTGCCTTAATAAACCAATTTGTTCTAGAAGACCCTCATTAAATTCAGTTGTTAATGGTTTGAAAGACATTACACCTGCAAAATCACACTACATGTTGTTGGTTTCGATCAACTTCAGAGTCAGGCAGTGTGTGAGTGAGTGAGTGAGTGAATGAGTGAGTGAGTGAGTGAGTGTCTCTGTGTGTGTGTGTGTGCGTGCACCATCAAGTGTCATACTGGTAATGAATTAACAACATTTTCAGATTTCCAGTTATACAAGTACAGGAGTAAAATTATTTTTTTAATACTTTCTGCAGTTTTGGCTATACTGATAGGCAGGGGTGAGGATGTTGTTTTTTCTAGAGATGCTCATATGGACAAAAAGCCACCTCTTCCTTTCAGGAAGACAAGCAATAAAAGAAGGGATTCTTTCCCAGTATATGTGCATATGTAAGAGAGAGGAAAATCTTAAAGTACTGGATTGCTTATGTCAGCAAATAGGGAGAACTTGCTTTGACAAAGCTAGAAAGAAGCATGTGCCAGCTATTAGGTTTAAAGCAGAATGTGTCGGCTATTACAATGGTTTATCCATTGTAATGGGTAAACTTGGATGATAATAATAAAAATAAGTCTTTACAGCTGTTAACAATTGTCGACTTGACTTATATGAGCCTCTGGTTGGCAAGCAGTAAGGGTTTAGGCAATAGGCTGAAATGGCAACTCAGTGTATTTGAAAGCCTCATGCTTCACTTCTATAGCTACAAGATTTCAATAACCCTCATCTCTCCTTCAACCACAAGTGCTTTTTAACCAAGTTTTCAGCACAATGAATTACTAAAGTAAGGTGATGGCATAGTGATTACCGTAGCTGGTAAGCAGAATTATCAGCTTACAGGGATTCCTGTATGGAAGTGTTATAGAATCATAGAACAACCAGGTTGGAAGAGACCCACCAGATCATTGAGTCCAGCCATCCCTATCAAACACTAAACCATACCCCTTAGCACCTTGTCCACTCATGCCTTAAACACCTCCAGGGAAGGTGAATNCAATTTTTGTGCACAGATTTATGGCATTCCAATGAGTTGATACACTTGCTCTGAGCTGAAACAAATTCCCAGTCTAATCTTTGAGTGGAACTTGAGTCAAGAAGGATTTATTTGGTTTCAGCCTGATTGCACACACGTGACCCCAGGAAGTCAAAATTGGTCACAGCCTGTGAAATGCCCCTGGAGCCTTGGGCATGCTGCTAACCCACTGGTGTAGGGCTGGGCACCAGGCTGCTGCTCCAGCTGCTGCTTCTCCTTTATGAAGAGGGGTAAATCACACCCATGTGATGGCATTAATACTGCCATTCCCCCCTTGCACAAAGCTGGTGATTGGTTGCAATTGTGGGGTACCCTGGTGCAAAAGCGATAGCCTATTTAACATCAGTTAGTTTCAAAGCTGTAACTGGGAGAGAAGTGTAAGCAGCTGTTGCTGCTTGCATGTAGGTAGGCTTGGAAACTTCACAGAGCATTCTGTGCAGTTGTGTTTGCTCTGTGTGTCCAGCTAAACAAGGCTAGCAATGATCAGCAGCAGGCACAGCCGTGAAGTGAATTACACATACTGGTAGGTACCGACCTCTTACACATCATCACTTTCCCACCTTTTTCCCCGTGTTAGCTCTAAAAATGACTTTCTTTTCCCCCCCATAATAGCTGTCCCTCTCCCTGATTTCTCCTGCCCCTGCAGCAGATCAAGTACTTCTGACTATGCAGAGCCAGGGCTCTCACGCAGCACTGCAAGGCAGGCAAGGGAAGTGCTGGGCTTCTAAGTTTCTTCAGCAAGCTCTGGGCTCAGCTGAGCAGCGCTTGCCAGGCCATGTGGCAGATGACAAGTACATTCTGCTCAGCTGTGAATGTCTGCAGGGATGCATGGCCTTGGCAAGGAAGTTTGAGGGACCTTCCCACTCCCCAGTACTGCTGAACTGGCTAGGAGGATCTCATTTCTTCTATCTATCCATCTATGTGTCTGTCTGTCAGAAAGGTAAAGATGGTGAAGTGTATGGGTAAATGGCAGCATGTTAACCATAGCAGCTAAAATTAAATAGAACTTATCTCCCTCTGCCCCAAGAGCAAAGGAAACACCAAACAGTTCATAACCCTATCCTTAAAATAAGGAGGATATTTAGCCTAAACATACATAATGAAAGCATTCTTAAGAGCCAGTAAAAAATATCAGATTTTATTGATGGAATGTTAGGAGTTGTAAATGACTGTTTTGCAGGAGTGAGGAAATCGATGAAGCTGTTGGCAGGCTGCACACTTTGCCTCCAAGAGCCGCAGTACTCATGGCAGCAGCTGTTCACATGCATTGCACCAACCCATTAGCGCTGATCAGTGGTGACGGGCAGCCCACAATGTGTTATCTGTAGGATAAGGGTTTGGATTTGCCTGTCACAGTCCTAGCTTCACAGAGGAAAGTTGGGGAACATGTATGTTGTTTTGCCTTCCCTGCCCCTCCCAGTGCACCAAAGATATGGGGTAGCATGCAGCTGCTCCTCAGCCATGCTTGTGTGCTCTTTTGTGATGCTCAAGTTTATTTAGGTAGTTAATAAGACCGTTAGCAAGCTCCATCCTTCTGGCTCATGGCCAGGCTTTGAACTCAACAGCGTCTCATCATGCACAACCAACTCAGTGTTAGTGATGGGGAGAAAGCCGTCCTCCTTCTTGCTTAATTGAATTAAATAGGAGTTGTCTTGTCACTGGTGGCTGCCACGCTCTGAGGATTATGCAGCCTTCAGATGAGACTTCAGTACAGCAAGGCACAAAATGATTCACATACGTAGGAGTGAATCCAGAGTAACTCAAGTCTGGAAGCCTAGATGTAGGATGTGTATTTATTTCACTGAGTGAATGAAATGAGGAAATTCCCACCTCCCCCTCACTGTGTTATCAAAATCATATACAAACATAAGCTGGTTTCACTGTTTTTATTATTTTTCATTATTTCTACCACTAAATGGTATCTCAAAGACAGTATCATGACACAACTGAATGTAGCCTGGGAACTAAAACCTATGTGTGTTTTTTACATATGAGATGGGATGCATGTGATCACCCTCTGATGGAAACACATGCTTCCCAATGCACCATCAAGTGTCATACTGGTCAGCAAAGACCAATCTGATTTGAGGTTTCTTTCTGCAGAAAAGCAGAAAATGTGGGGCAGGAAATCTCAAAAAAGCCTGAAGAGCATAAAATCAGGAGGTTCACAACTTCAGCAGGGGAGGAAAAACCCAAACCAAGGTTTCCTCTTCCAACCAGATCCTTCCTGCTGCCATCAGCACCCTGCACACCCCAGAGATGTCTGAGGCAGTGAGAAACCACTAACAAGGGGATTCGGCAATCAGCAAAACAGGACGCTGGGGGTGCTCCTATGGCGAATACTGCCAGAGAGGAGATGCACTGGGTGACTGCTGAACCTCAAGAAAAAATACTGCGCCTTTTATAACATAATTGCGTGCTTTATTGATATACACAGTAAAGCAGTATATAATACAATAGTAAGGCATATATTTGGTGAAATTTGATATGTTGTGAAAAAAAAGCAGTAAAACAGAAGTTTATAAAAATAATTAGTAAATGTTACAGTGTTGGTGTTAAAACACAATATATTATGATATCCAAGTAATAAACCAGTACTGAGTAACGATGAAATAACATGCCATATGGTGTTTATGTATTCAATTACACTGATTATGTTTTACAGTTTAATACTTTGTCATTATAAGGAATATGAAATAATTCCCAAATTATGCTTAAAAAAGCAGCGATAAAGCTTTCAACTTTTTAAATATCTTTTGATAGACTCACTCCAAAACTAAGACCTAGAAAGTAAAAGAAACAAAACAAAACCCTGATGAAAACAACCGTGCAACCCATTTTCCTCTTTTTTTTCCAGAAGAGAAGGTCTAACATATAAGGGGAAAAAAAATAGAAACCCATTTCTTTCTCAGATCTCAATTTAAACCTGGTTAAAAAGATCATGAGAAATACAAGGGTTCCTATTGTAATAAAGTATTAAAAAGGTCTTTATTAGGAAAGCAGAGGTTTGAGAGGATTGTACTTATTTTTTGTAAATGATTATCATGGTTGGTATTAAACAATGAGACCTTGTCACACAATGGACACGTGGTGATGATGTAACATTATCTGTACGTAATTGTCAGGAACACCACAAAACCAAAGTGAGGTAGAAATAGCATGACTAGCCATGTTCAATGTTAACTAGCATTCAAAATAAAATCTTTCCCAAGTTTAATTACACTTCATACAAGAAGAGGTAACAGATTTTTTACTCTTGCAATATAAAGTCAGATGGTGTATTTCTACGTATTCTACGGTAAAATCAAAAGCTGGTTAAGAAAATGAAATGGTAAAGCTTTTGCTGACAGCACCTCATACCCAAACCTACCTCTCAAGAGCTGCAGTCAAGTTGGCTAATCTGTTTCATTATCAGTTCCTCTCTTTCTCAAGTTATTGTTAATTATGTGGGATTACTTGAAGAGAGAAATGAGGAAGAAGGGACCAGGGTCTTTGTTTTGGTGATAAATATCTCATGAAGCAGTGTGGCTACCTTCACCTGATCACCATACGCGAGCACAAACAGCAGTAACTAACTCTTCTACAGCCTTTCCCAAAGGTTGCTCGCAGTGTTACACCTCCTTGGGGCTGGCTGCTGTAGCAGGCTGAGACACACATTGTGGAAATCTCTGGTTTTATTTCCCAGAGGATTGAGGAGCTTCATTTTCATTCACAGCATGGGTAGCTGGACAAGCAAAGATGCTCTGTGAGTAACCTACTTGTGCTTCAGGTCAGAAGCTGATCCCACAGTGGGTCAGGAGGGAACTTCTCCCTTCTCTCCTCTGCAGCAAAAGTGACAAGAGCAGTGGCAGCAGGTGAGGACGAGCTGTACCCAACTCCTCCTGAAGCACTGGCTGCTGGCCACAGCCAGCAGGGTATTGGACACAGAGGTCCAAAGGTTTAATCTGGTAAGGTAATTTCTATGTTCTTTTACTAACAGCATTCAAGAATTTGGTCAGCAGAGGAAACGCTGGCAATTAGGATGGTCATTAAATAATTCTTTCCTTTCCTTCTTTCTTATGTTTTTTTTTTCCCCATTAATTTTTTTGCAGGCTCTGTCATGTAATGTGCTCTTTCATTTAATTATTGCAAACAAGCTGTGTGATTCATTTAATTCATTTTATTGGAAAGAGGTGACAAACTACCTTCATTGGAAGTTCAGGACTTTTTTTTTTTAAGCCAGCCCTAGTCAGACAAAACCAATGAGAAATGTTAGTTGGCTGTTTTGGTGTCGCTGCAGGAAATACTTTTTTTCTTTTTGATAGGCAAGGAAAAGAACACAGGACATGAATCTCTCTGATGCAGTTACAGAGCTGAAATGATTCTAAACAAATGCACTGCCTCAGTATTTTTTTTGTGTTTTTTTTAAGGGGGTTTCTATAAAGAATTATTTTTATAAAGCACACTTTAGTTTACAATCTTTCATTATAACTGTTATAAATTTTTTTAAACAATCCCAAATGCGTTCCATATAAAGAAATGGCAAGTTATTTAGCTATCAAGATTTTACATGTAGTCTTCTTCTAATTTTTGTACAATTGCATAGACGTGTAAAACCTGCCATTGTTAACAAAACAGTAACAGACTTAGGAAACTACTGAAATCTACAGTATAGTACCACTACCCTTCACAAAAATATAGATTTGTTTTCTTGTAAACTCTTACAGTCTAATCCTCTTTGTAGTATGAATATTATAAAAACCATGCGGGACGCCTGAAGTTGTAAAACACATCTTGCTATTCTAACACCTTGTCGTCAGTCATCACTGTCACTAAGGTTTCCATCGCTCTTCCCAAGTCATCTGCCATGTGGAAAAGGCTCCCTACATTGTGGCCTGAAAAAGAAAGTCAAAGAAGAGGAAATTAAACAAAGAAGACATGACAGCAGGATAGTAGGATTGTTTTACAGAAACAGCCAAGCACAGATCCATTGCTCCCTGTGTTCTGCTCATTGCCATCCCCAGCGCAGTTCACCAGAGCCTACTTTTTCCAAAAGTCTCCTGGATGAGTACAATATGTTGTTGTTAGCAAAAGTTAACAGTTCCACAAAACACTTAACAGCACTACTGGCTTGAACGGCTGCAGTAAACTATGCTGACAATAAGCCAGGGAGTTTGTGTTAAAAAAAACCCCCCATAGTGATGAAGCTGTATCATTATGAATGATCACCAAAAGCAATGATTAAATCCCTTGACATCACTGAAAAGTTTCCAACTGGTGCTGCAAGTGTTTGACCATTCAATGTTCTATCAAGGAGAAAAATACAAAGAAACAGATCAGTGGTAATTAACTAAATCATTAAACCCAAAAGGTCCCAGCAGGATACCTGCAAGGATAGCAGGTGATGATGATAAAACTAAATGGATACATTTTATTCAATCATTTTTAAAACAACCTTTGCTTTTCAGACAGCAGTCCAGTAGATACATAGAAAACACAATTATTGAGAAACTACTATTCAGTGGTTCACTTGTGCATTTCTTCTCACCCACAACCACTGAAAAGTCATAAATGGTATCATCACAATATGTGATCCTCCACACAGAAGCAATTAAATGAATGCAGAGTACAATTCTGGAGATAAAACCTTTAACAACTTCTCACATTCATTTTACCAGCACTGCAAATGGAAAGATAGCAACGATGATCAGCACTAAGAAATGGCTTCATCACAATTAGTGACTGAACAGACTTGAAGGCAGGGAGATTAAAATGGTCAAAGTTGCCATTTTAGGTACACCCTGCCTGCTCTCCAGCTGCTGTTCAGAAGAGTACGAGTCTCCTGTAAGTTTTTTCTCAGATCTTCAACCCTCTGCAACTGTCTCAAATATCCTCTGGCAAGTTTAATGACAGGGATATTATGGTTTAAACAACTGAATCCCATTTGGAATCTCCCTCCTGAAAAAAATACGACCGAAGAGGGAATATGACAGAGATCTAGGCACTCTAGAATGTAAGCATTCAAACCAAGGACTGAGTGTTCAATATTTCTTGCAAGGGCAAGGATGAATGAGCAGACAGAAGGTCTTAAAACAAGCAGAAGGAAATTAAACTCCACACAGCACATAATTGTATTACTGCACTCATCGCCACAGGCTGATGCTGAGGCCAAGCACATAAATGAGTTAAAAAAAGGAGTTAGAAAATAATCACTGAAGAGAAATTCATATAAATGCAAAGAAATGCATGTGACCTCCAACTCAAGAAGTCCTAAAGCTGCATAGTGCCATCAACTCAAGTATAAAATAAAGGATGTTGCTATAGCCTAAGGGGTTTGATTTACTCCCTGAGAGTACTTGTGACAGAATATTTGTCTGAAGAAACATGAAAAGTGCAATGCCACCTGCCCACAACCTTGCTTCCCAGGAAAGCTCTCCGTCAGCCTACATGATGTATGTAATTTGCTCATCAGCACGTCAAGTAACAGCATATGAAAATTTCCTGCCAAGTTTTGGTCAAAAGGTAGCCTGCTTTAAAATAAATGTGTGCCACCACATTTATTTCAGATGTAAGGGATAATCTTTCTTTTACTGGCACCATGCAGGCTGAGATCAATCCAGCAAATTTTACCGTGGAAAGTGTAAATTAGTTGAAGTCATAGGAAATCAAGAACATACTTTAGATGGGAAATGTCTACATAAATAGCAGTGTGACTGCCAGTGGCTTGATCTACTTACCTAAAACTCTGAAATGCTCAGGTACCTTTGTAGCATGGTATTACGGCTTTACTGGAATAATCGTAGTATAACCAAAGTGACCTGGAGAATCCCCAGAAACACCCCAACCCTGCAAACTACTTTTAAGCATTCTTTAAGCCTTAAATACTCTTTTTCTTCCTCATCTGCAGCAATCTACAGACCTAAGACAGGGTAGTGGTGAAAACTATAACTGAGTAACCTGCTGCGAGAGGCACTGCTGCTTGTGGGATCACGGTGTCTCCTTCATATTCATTGTGATTGATTTCTAGAAACAATGACTCCAGGGCTCTTCAGGGACTCCAACACCACTCATTCCCAGCTTGGTGAGAGTGATCACCCTTCCGTGGATTTAGAGAAACTCAAATCTGCTAAACCCCATTTTCAGAAAAAAAACCAGTTAGTACTATTTTGTTCTGTCAGATACAGAGCTGTAAAGGTAACAAAGGCATTTGGGTTTTATAGAAAGAAGCTTGGTCTAGAAAGAATAACTGCAATGAAAATTATATTAAAAGTGTCTTTCAGAAGTATGCCAAAGTAGATACAAGCTGCTAAGTTGTTCAGGCAACTAAATCAGTGGCCAAGAAGACCTTATGTTTCCAGGGATCCCTGAGGCATTCTTTAATGCATAAAAATTACAGCAATGTCTGCTAGTCTTTTTTTCTTTTCTCTGTTAATTGCTTCCATATTTCTGAAACAACCATGCCTCAAATCCAATCTCCCTACACAAAAGCTGCAGCACGCTGAGGGGATAAGGAAGATATGACTTCGTCTCCCCAACACCATCCACACTACGTCTCTAGCACCGGTTTTAATTTCCTCTGCAGAAAAGCTGAACAATCATGTGTCTGCTCCTGAGCCATTTGAGTTTACAGCTCAGAGCACGACCATAAACTACTGCTGATTGCAGTTTATGTTGACAGCTGGACTGTAAAGTTCAACAGCCTGGGGACTGCAGTCCCCAGAACAGTCACAGGATGGGAGGACACTCCAGAAAACCAGGCAATATAGCTGTGCTACAGCCACTCAGCTGGTGAACCCTCAGCTGGGCATTATTGCAACAGCGGCAGGGGTTTTTTGCCTCCTTTGCAGAAACGAGTAATGTCCAGGTCAATCATGACTGCAAATAATTGAGAACAATGTATGCAATAATTTCCTGGTACTGTATGTGCAATGAATGCTGTCTCCTCTATAATGCCAGCCACCTAAATAAGACATCAAATTCACTGACTGTTTCTATGTAGCTCTGATGCTTCTTTTGAATACTGCTTACTTGCCCTCTCTAAGATTGAAACACAGGACATCAGCATTTTTAATTAAAAAGCAAATGAGAAAAATACTGTCCAAAAAGCACTTAGAAAAATATAAATCACAGCTTTCCACTCATTATTATTTATATTTTAAAGTAATGCCACCAAAGAAGGCATTAATTCTATTCTTTCTTTTTTTTTTCCCCTAAACATGAAGGCTGAGAAAGTTTTCTCCATGCTTGAGACACTGAAAGGTTGAAAGATGCTACCGTGTAAGAAAAAAACCCCACTATCACACGCTTTGAAATGCAACAATAAAGCTGAAAATGGAGATGGACAATATTAAATCAGACATAAAATGGAAGGAATATTAACAGCAGTGCATTTGCTTTGAAAGCAGAAGGCTCCTATTTCTGTGGACACTAACCACATCTCTTCTAATCACACACAGAATGATGCACTTCACATCTGCTGAATTTGCTTTAGAGGTTCCATTGGAATCAAGGCCCTTGGATGAGGGCACAGTAAGTGAATATCAGTCTTACACTACAGCTTGTCACAGAAACAAATGTAGACCTTTCAGACTCAAAAGAGTGAACAGAAAGTAAATTAAGAAACCTCAACACAACACGATGCCTTTTTTAGCAGCACAGATTTCTAACCCTTGCCTGACAAAACACAAATCCTTCCTGTTGGTGGCTTGGATTTTGATACTCATATTCATATTGAGTAATCCCATGATATCCATGGGATTACACACAAAGACAATACCTCAGGTGAGTAATGGGATCAACACCTGCCAGATGGGTTCAGAACTACATGATCTGCCTTTGCACAAATGGACTCACTCATAAAGCAAAAGCTGTTCTATACCTTAGCTCATACACTTCATAAGCAGATGGAGAACTGCATTTTATATTTGGTTCTGCACATTACCAACCCCCTCTGGAACCTTCAGCAAGTACAAATACAACTGGAGAATAGTGGGGGAGTAAGGGCGACTTCTGCATTGAAGAAGTTAACTTTTTGGTGATTAAGTTTCTGGAATATGATCAGGTAGGACATGCTTGTTTTTCTCTTTTTTTTATTACTATTAATTGTATCAAATATGCCCTCAGCAGCAGACACTTTTTTTTCTTTAAATAATATGCATAAATATGAATGAGGATAGCAGAAATCAACAACCTGTTTTGCTGTCTTGGAGAACAATTCTCAGACTGTATGGGCTGGCAGCATGCAGGGCTGAATATGAAATAATTTCCATGAAACTGGTAGCCTGATGCAGTCTACTGATCACATCCCAAGTACCCTTTTTTGATCCATGAGAAGAATTGCCATTTGAGGAGGGATTTAACCTGCACTGAGGATCTCACGCCTGAAAGCAGCTGGACCTGTGCCAGCTCCTACAGCCAAAGGGGAGAACCACTGTATTACAAGGCCAGGGTAACAGAGACTATCCAGGGTAGCCTGTCAGTGGCTGGGGGTCCTCAACAGCTCTACTAAGAACCCCAGCACGGTGTATTTCCAAGAGCCCCAGCAGAAGTTTGCAAAAATAATTCCTGCTTCATCCACACTGCACATCAGCTTTTCAGTAAAGGTCATTTCACACCTACTTGCAATTACATTCAGACAGTATTTTATCTTTAATAATAATTTTTGCTGGCAATTAATCTTTCAAACATTTTAACTGGGTGGTGAGTGAAAAGCAGCTTCACAGAGGCAAAATCAAGGCATTCTGGAAATACTTTCAAAGGTGCTATGACAAGACGGTGCAAAATGTTTTCTTCCATTAACAAGCAGTCATGTACAAATTCTAAAATCTATTCTGCATCAAAGCAATCATGCCTGAAGTGTGCAGTGAAAATCATTGCCCATTTGCATTGCTGAACACAACACTGTGGAGCTGGTGAATGTTAGTAGAGTTCTTCTATCTGCAATAGTATATCAGGAAATTAAAACACCTGAACCCCTTATACCTCTCAACTCTCACTGTTCTAAAGAAAAATAAAAAAACCTGTTCAATAACTGGAGAAAATGGTTGGTATGTTGGCACATGTATGTAATACAGTTGTGGATATGTAAGTAGAACGAGAGACGTGGATCTCCCTGTTGTGCTTACATACAAGAGCAACAGAAGATAAGTCAATGACTGCAGCATATTTGCTCACCACATTTCTCATACAAAGGCTTAATTTCAGTGTACAATTTTCTCCTCCCCACTGAGTTTCCACCTCTGGGAGGACATAAGAAAACACACTTCCTTGAGTTGACACTGTCTCCACTGAAAGTTGAGAGGTACACTATTGTTAGAGCACACACGGAGAACGCATTGAGCAAAATCAAACAAACCCCAAAGCAAAATAAAACCAACCCCCACCCTTGACCAAACTCAAGCAAACTCGTGCTGCCGTCACAGGCATGCTGGGCACAGAAAGCAAGCTGTGACAAACAGAAGCCATGGCAGTGAGCCTGCATCTCACTAACCTCTCTCACTGGCTTTCCAGGGGCATTTCTTCCTTTAGGAACAGAGAAAGGAAGTGGAAAAAATATCAGAAAAGAAAGGAAAGGGAAAAAACCACACATGAATATATATATATATTATACTGTAAGAGACACTTCAATTTCCATTTAGGATTTCAACATAAAATCACAGCATTTCTGCTTTAAACAAAGACTGAAAGTGCACTGAAATCCACTAAAGATTCTAAGCTGATTAATTCAAGAACCATTCTGTAATCCACATCTTGGTTTTAACCTAGCAAAAACACTTAAGAAAACTACTAACACCAACTTACACGCCGTTCAGTTAAGGATAAGGATGGCAGAGAAGATCTGAATTCACTTTTGGAGCATCTAAATTTCATCAATTTGAGTAGTTCTAGTAATCAGTACCAGTGGTAAAACCGTGTTTCCCCAACACCAAATTAATTAATCAACTTTACATTTTATTATGGTCTACATACTTATATACAGGTATGTGTTCATATATACACAAGTGTACAAACACACCTCCCCACTGTATTTTACACTTAGAGACGTATGCTGGAATACAACACAATCACATTAAAGATGAATTTATTCCAAAAGATGTTTCCAACAAAGTGATTTACAAGCATGGAAAAACTGAGGGGCAGTGAGAGGAAGGAAGGAAAAAAAAAAGAAGTAAAAGAAGGGAAAAAAGAGGAAATACCTCACCACTTTTAACCTGTATTGCCAAAACAGAGGAGTCACTAATTGGTTTAGCTGAAAAGATGCTTCTGCTGAGCCTTCATGGAAGCCATACTTTAATCATACTGATTCCTCTCAAACACTTATTGTAGTATATTTGTTTTTAAAAAACAGAAAGACAGGCATCAATCAACAGCAGAAACACCCCTTTCCCGTCACACAGCCAGTGACAATAAGATGCTTGCTGCCTCCAGAAGTAGCATCTCACTGTCACTGGTACGCTACTCCAAGCACCAGTATGGCCATACTTTGTAGCCTTAGACATGAAAATCACTGTGGTAGATGCTGTTCGAGGAAAGAGGATGATCTTTGCTCAAATCTGTTGTAATTATGTAACTGTAAATGACATATGGGATAAAACGGAGAAGAGACAGATATATGCAGAACACACCAGTAAGCACAGTAACAACTTAATTGCTGGTAAGTATTTTAATATGTATGGCAGCCTGCAGGAGAAGGCAAGGAAGACAATAAATAGCTTTGCAGGTATTTTACAAGGAGCAGAACAAGGGTCAACAACAGAGCAAAGCTAAGCAGAGTTGGTAAACGAGAAGAGGAGAGGGTGGAAAAAGTGAATGGCATCACTGACCACCATGGGTCAGAACCACAACTTGGCAACAAACTCCAGGCAACAGAAATGGCTGGGGCAACTTCTGAAGGGCCTGGACAGCAAAGGTTATGATTTTTCACAACAGAGAAAGTTTTATTCCTTTCCTTCCCCTCTTCCTCCCCCTAATAGCATACTTACTATTAGACATGCTAATAATAGGTATGAAGTCACACTCTGCATTAGTTTTCACTCTAGTCCTAAAGGGAGCTTTGACTCAAGTGGTGCACAGAAGTACCAGGGCAAGCTTGATGTCTAGAAGAGGTGTAGCTTCAGTTCTAAGAACTTCACTTTGTAGGCCTGTCTAACTCTCTAGGACTTAAATGACTGCCTATACAGCCTGCAACCTCCTCTGGTGCTTTTATCAGGAGCTGTAAATGCTCTAAAAAAATGCTTCCCAGGAGTGAAGATGAGAACTTCTTGTCAATATAAATCATGTAACAGAAAATCCTTGAAAAGGAAGATAGAAATTCCGTTGCAGGCTTTGCACTTCTGAGGAAGAGGCCCAAGGTTTAGATGACTATGTGGTCTACCTAAGCCCTCCAGAAACTGCAACACAGTTCAGCTAGGTGTGCAAGAGCCCTGGGATATGAAAGAGACTCAGCAGGAGACAATTTAGCTTGTGTCAAGAATGAACTGCCTACATACAAAATACTGGATCCTTCTGGAGGTCTGAAGAAATACCTACCTGTCTGCACAAGCATCTAAAATTGCAGTTACATAGTGTCTGATTTAATAATCTACATGAGACTGATTGGATTCTGCTTGAAAATTAACGTATTAATGGTAACTGGGATAGCTCCAACACAAAACAGCTGGTGAGGAAAGTCTGTGGTGAGTAATCAGCCCTAGAATTTGTTAAATGCAACAGAGTGCACTACTACAGTAACAGCTAATTTATTTTGGAGTAAGATTAAAAAGAGTTTAATGGATTTTACTTTATTTTCTTCTTTGCATATGAATGAATGCATGTCTCTAAGTTTTCAGGCAAGGGGTATGGTTTGGCATAAACTGCAGAGAAAGAAGACTGTATTTCCGTAGTTCTAAAAATTTGTATTCTATAAGGCATCAAAATACTGATACATAATACACAGGTACCTAATTATCTATTATACCTGCTCGAATCAAGAATTCCTGCCTTTGCAAAATAGAAAAGTCTTCCTTTTTCCTTTTTGGAAATCTACATAACATTGTATCAGAGGCAAGGGTATGCAGTAATCAAACCTGAAAGCAGAGGCACTAATAAAAAGTTCATGCATCTACACAGATCCAAATCAAAGCAGAGAGCTCAAAGCATCTACTGCACCGTCCCTCTCACAGAACTCAGGAGAGAGTTGGGCTGCAGTGGGGAGAGATCTGAATCTGTAAACAGCTTCTTTTTCTTAAAAAAAAATCCTTGAAGTTCTGTTAAATTCATTAACATATTCTCAGTTTACATCAGGACTGAGCACTATAAATCATGAAAGAACTAGTCCTCCCCATCATTATCCAAGAAGAAATCTGCAGAGAAGGTCAACCACTTCAATATCATTGGGATAGGAGCAGAGCGATGAAGGATCTCAGTGCTCCGGACTCACTAATGTTGGATGTCACACCATAGCACAGAGAAGGGGATAGAGTCCAGAACAGATCAGGCTAGCTCTGTTGGAAGAGTATTTCCAAAACACCCTACGGTATTACAATGCCAGGGTACTCTTCAACTGATTCAGTAAAGTGTGATGTTTTGCTGTCAGAATAAGAGAAACTACATTATCTGCAGTGCTGAAAGTTGCTAGTTCCAGTTAGGACAGTTGTCCCATTTATGACAGATCCTGGCTGATCCAAGAGTGAGAGGAGAGAATTTTTCTGGTTATCTTTACGTGACTGAGATAAAAATAAAACAAACCTTGTAAAAGATAGTGCTATTCTTAGTGTCATTTTTTTACTGCTGTGGAATCTTGCAATTTCATTGCATAAGAGAACATCTGTATTAAGGAATACCATGTTAAATAGCATCAGTGAGTACTGATCCCTCTCCAAATGTTTCCACATGATGTCATGGCCTCTTTGCTGTTTTAAGCTATCTTAGTCTCATTTCTAACCGCTTCGTGGCTCCCACTTCCTCAGTATCCACCCGCAAGGGCTCTGCATTGAAAGCCTGGGAAGCTCTCTCACCAACTTCAGTTTGCTGAAGAACTTCTGCCCCTAAGTTCACCTCTGACCTTCATTCATAGAAAGCATTTACTACAAAACTCTAACAGCAAAACAGTCTGGTCCACCATAAGAACCACCTTAAGTGGGGCAACTTGTCCCCAATGCTGCAGGAGAAAATAATTTGGCTTTAAAATACCAGCCTGCCAAGTTACTTTCTAACTGTGAACAAACTCCTTGGAGACTTAGTAGCTTGGGCACAAATACAGCATAAAAATATTTTCTTCTGTGGCCCATTATCAAACAGGGTCAGATAAACCACTGAGGTAGATTTCCACTAATGGCAGACCTGTACCTTTGACATACATTTTGAGTTAGCGCAGCAGCTGTTTGAAGCAGCTGCGGCAGTCGTGAATTTGCTGGGAGCAGCAAAGGAAAAGAGTAATGGATGGGAAACCTTGTAGATTAAAAGGCAAGGAAAGAATCCTGAAGGACAGCAATCAACAGGCATTCAGCAGAATCTCCCTCTCCAGAAATGAAACCGCTTTTGGCACTAACAGCCAGCTGTGCAAGGGGCATAATGGTCCTCTGCTTCTTAGGAAATGCAAAGAATTGCTAAAAGGTTAAACTGAAGAAACAAAAAAGCTTATAAAAGGTACAGAGAAAGACAAGTTACTGCAATTGAGATTTGTTTATGAAGGTCTATGATATTATTTGTTTAAATATGCTTCTCTACGACATGTTCAAAATGATGCTATGAAGCCTCGATGCACTTTTAAAAACAACTACATGCAGGACAAGCTTGGAAAATATCATAATCACAACAAATCTATCTCCAGGTGAGTGACGACTAATTACTACTACATTTTACTGCTTTGTTTCAGAAGTCCAAGATAAGAACTACTACGTGCATTAGAAAACTACTTCCCAGCCTGAGTAAATTTTACTCTTCAGATGATTTCAGTGATACTTAGACTAAATATTTTTGCCTTTAATTTGAACCCTGTGATGTTCAACTATACGTTTGTGTACCCAAGCACAGAAATTAAGTCCTCTTCCCTTTCACTGCTTATTCAGCTCTGAGCTTTTCTCATGCACCAAAGCCTACAGAGTCCAATTTGTTCTTTCATATTGTCCTGGAGTCCTACAATTTGTCATTATCCCAGTGGCAATGGGATACCCAGAACTATATTCTTGATTCAAAATAAGTATCACTCCCTGTGCTGTGACATGATGGGGGTGGATATTTAGCTTGAAATTTAACATGCTTCTTTCTACAGGCCACAAAGGAAACCCATATTTAATGTATTCAGGTTATTTATATGTATAGTTTTCCCTTCCTGGATTTCATTTCATTAGTCTCATTTTCAATTTAAGTAGGTTTTGATGAGTGCCCTGTGTTCTTTGCAGCTCTTTTGAAATTGCGTAGTCTAGGAATATCACAGCAGGCATCGCTTTCTACAACATTCATACAGAAATAAACAATGTTACCTCTAATAGTTGTCAATCTTGGATGTTCAATCTACCTTCTTCTAAACTGTAATTTCTAAACATACTGTGCATCACATGTGGTGCCACTTTAGCCAAATAGTTTGAATTCACTTTTCAAATAACATTTCACAAGCTCCTGTATGACAACACACTTCTGAATCCTAGAATGGGGTGACTGAATTTATTGCACCTGACAATTTTTTAATTCTACTTAATAAAAATTAATATAAGAAAACATACTCTTTACTGATCAGTGCTTATTGCTTGTTCGGGCTTATTGTTCTGTTCCCTGAATACTTACAAATACCCTGAGATTCAATGCAGCCTCTAAGCCAAATAAATAATATATTACTATCCATCTAAATCCTTACATTATGCCCTTTTCTCAGGCTGCTTTACGAAACCGATTTCGCTTTTTGGAGTTACACTTCGATTTTTTGTTATTTATCAGAAGCCTGAGAAAGAGATTTGCACATCCAAACAGCAAAATGGCTCCTGAGTCAGGGGTTTGACAAGATCAAATAACTCTGCTTCCTCTTCTCCACCCTGCAGTCTTGAGAATCCCTGATACTCATGGAAAGTAGCTGAGTACAGCATCCTTCATCTCACAAGGTCTATATGAGGCTACAGCATACAAGCTGTTGACATAAGCTTTGTTTATGCAGCATCAGTTGAATATCATTTAATAATTAAAATTGGAGTAGAAGAAAACTCCAATAACTCAAATTTGCATGACATCCCATCAAAACTGATGGCGTCAGTAGCCTTCTGTAGCAACCAGTGAATGGAAATGGATTTGCACTGCTTGTAGGGCAAGCTACTTTCTTCCCCACAGAAGGTCTGATGCTTCTTACTCCTCAACCAAAAGCAACTATACAAACCTGGAATTAGTTTACATGCATTAAAAGAAATCTAATCAAGGTCCTAACCTTTTTAGTCAAAACCCAGTGCAAGTCGCCAAAAAGTGAATGACTTTTTCTTCCAGCAGGACTAATATTTTAGAGAGGAAGAGGCTGATTCTGGCTCAGCCCAACAGTGCTTTGGTCAGGCCCACAAGTAAAGTCCTATGTGAAACTTGACTATGCCCAATGGCCTATGCCTGCTCCTGGCTACTGTACCAGAAGGTCCTCTCATAGCTTGGCTGAGGAGGACAGAAGACGACACATATCAGACTGTTCCTCCTTCTTGCTCACAGCTCTCCATGCAGCTAGAGAATACTTCTGTCCTCTAAAGCTGCTAGTCAGGCAGGAAATTATATAAACTGCAATCTCCTTTATGGATGCCTGTGATCACAAATATGAGACACAAAACAAAGGAATACATTCTTTCTCTGTATTTAAATTATAACACTTTGCATCACTGCAATGCAAATGTGAAATTATAGCTTAACTTACGGAATTAAAATATTAACTGATGTTCCCAATTTCAAATCCTTTTTTGTCCCACTAAACTTTATAATCTCTCAGTTTGATTAATGAAGCTTTGCATCTTTCAATAATAAAATTAAAGACCTTTCTATTCTCAGTCAGAAGGAAGTGATATGTAATAGACTGATCTCTACCTATTTATACACAAAAATGAACGAATGTAATTTGAATACCTCATTAACTGTTGTTTCATAAATTGCTCCTATTTTACTTAAAACTAACCTTATTTTTAAAAAGAAACACTGTTTGTCAGTGTCATTAGCTATGCTTACAAATTACATACCACACAGAAAGCTGAATATTTTGATACATGGCTATCTGCATCTGGACCTAAATGTAACCTATTTACACAAATCATAGTCACTGATAAGAAAGCACTGCTTGTTGCACCCTTGTGTACACAACAACTTTAAAAATAAGCCCGTTTTTATTTACTTACCAACACTTGAAAGATTTTTCATCTGTTGACTCCGATAATACCTAGGCAAAATGATGGCTGGACGTGTGACTTTTTCATATAACATTGAGGTGGAAATCAATGTGGTTAATGGTATGTTGTATTAGATTTTCTTCAGTAATATTTTTCTAAACAATTCAATCTTTTAATATGCAGCGTGAGATCTTATGCAGTTTATACTGCATTCTCCTTTTCCACTGCTCACATATGTTGCCTGGTGAGAGCTGAGCTTGCTTTCATATCAAAGGATGGACAAAACTTGACTTCACTGAAAGTCTAGCATGATGGTTAATGGATTTATCTACTCAAGACAGACCTCTGGGTGATGTGTGAAACTTGTGCTAGAAGCCCTATAGCAAAGTTATGCCCCTACTGAAACCCACTCAGCAAGCTGATGTTAAGACACTCGGATTTTCTTCTGCAAGAAGTTTAAGTCTGAGCCTTCTTTCACAGCAACAGGTAATTAACTTCCCATCCCCTGCAAGCAATTTGAGCCTTTTTTCTTGCCAGCAGAGAATTTTCTCTGGGCTTAGAAAAGACCTTTCTGAAATTAAAAACAGCTGAACAAATAAATCCTAGTAATACAAATGCTTATCTTTCACAAACAACAGGAACAAGCAAAACAGAAACACTGAAAGAAATGCTGTGGCTGTGCACATAAATGCAGCCCACACTGCACAAACAAGCAGCCCACTTGTTTATCCTCCATCACTCTGGACCCAAGTGTTACTAGGTCGAAAACTTTGACTCACAACTTCAATGTTACTTTTAAAACAGATTCTTCTTCGAGAAAGGTAAAGATAGAAGAAAAATGTACCAAGACACGTATTGAAAATAAATCAGCAAGTGGATGGACTATAAAGGAGAAAAGCTGTGAGAAAAGGTACATGGCAAAAGGGAAGAGAAGAAAATGCTCATGAAGAAAGTGTCTCTGACAGACATTGTTTCATCCATTTATCTAGCAAGGGCTACCTGTGGGGGTAGCTTAAGTTAAAGGAGGAGTAAGCTGCTTCTCCACTGTACTTCAGACAAGTTTTTCGACAGCTATTGTTAAAATGAAAACAAGGAGCAGCAAAAAAAGTGAAACTGAAACACAACCCCCTGAAAACATCAAGGAACAGAAAGCACTTTTATCTTCTTCCCTCTCATCTGCTGCAGGCAGCAGTGCTCACCTCTGGAACTGGGGAAGGAGTTGTTCAGCTGCTCCATCACTTCCTCCAGACCTGTGCTTGTGTCCTGGGGAGGGCTGAGCAGCTCATCCTCACCTGAAAAGCAAATCCACATTACTGCATGAGAGTCATTATAAACCCACTTGCTAACATCTTACCATTGCAGGCATCCTTCATGCACCTAAGGCTGTTCACTTAAATGAATTTTCTGCTCAGTACCCAATCAAAATTTTAAAGAATTATTTTGTTGACTACTATGTTTCTTTTGTTTTTAAGGATCTAAATGAAATTAAACAATTAATTCTAAAAAAATAACACTGACTTTAATTTACAAGAACTATAAATAATCTAGTCTTGTAAAAAGAGTGGGGTAAAACGTCTGTTAGGAACATTTAGTTCTATAAATGACACTAATCATTTCAGCTTCTCATTCTATTAATGGTAAAAGAAATTGCTGTTTTGAGTGCTGCTATTGAGCAGCTTTCTAATAATGCTGGATTCATATTAGCATTGCTTTGCCTAGCTGCGTAAATCAGTAGAAACCCAGATTCTAATCTGCATCAGTATTAATATTTCTGACAGTTTAATTGCATCAGATTGGTGCTCCAAGAACATTCAATTGTACTGTAAAAGGGTTTAGCAGCAGTTTAATAAAGCGAAATACATTTCTCCCACTGAATAATTTCTATAACCTGATTACAGGGCAGCAGTTTAATGAGAAATTCAATAAATTTTATTTTTACTGGAGTTTTTCAATCACGGTTTCAGATAACTAAAATCCATATGTTGATTTTACTGTAGACCCTAGCCTCCAATATAAATAAAGAACTTGTATAAAGAATACACCTAAAGGAAACTTTCATCTAGATTCTCCTTTTTAACTAGAATTCTTTTATCCCTAAAACACAAAAGTGATTTTGCCTGCTGTAATAACCATGAGAGGTACATCCTTATTTTGAAAATGACTTAACGACCCTTTATTCTAAAATGTTGTGCCCTACTAAACTTAAGTAATAAACTGCCTAATTTTCTGTTAGTATTTACATTCTTTAAACACTGAGATGCTCCATGATAACAGAGCTCTCCACTAAAAGAAATGCTAAAGGAACACTTCCAGATAGTTATTATCGACCAAAACCACTTTTTCCCACTCCAGTACAAGAACTAGGGTAAAATGTCTGCAAGAACCACTTAATTCATGTAAGTGATGGTCTTCATATCAGTTTCCCTTATTCCATTAATGGTCTAAAAATAGCTGCTGAGACTGATTGCAGTTTGTTCAGCTTTTGAATGGTGCTGGGTTCACACAAATCAACTCACACCATGAGGTAATTTCGTATCAAGTGCTGCACTGACAGAGGTGCCTTAGCAGGAGTAATGTCCTTCCAGACTCTGCTGGATGTCAAAGAGAAAACTCAGACCGAGACCTTGTGCTTCTACCCAGACTGAGAACCTTACTAGCATGCCTGCAGAATGCCACCTGGCACTCAAGATTGAAAGAAGAGAGCAACGGTTTTGCTGTCCTGGACAGGAAGAACTTAGGACAGGTACTGATACACAAATGTTCTCATAAACAGTGATACAAAATAAATGTGTTGACCCTCAAGACTGCCATAGCTTTATTTAAAATGCATTATTTTTATTCTTTGTGATTTGGACAATTTCTTTGAACACTGCCTTGTAAATGACAAGATAAGACATCAGCCAGGCAAACAGACAAAAGTAAAGAAACCTTCAGACCTCAACTGCAATGGTTTACTCAAACCAGTCTTCCCTATTCATGTTTCTACAAAATGGTTGAAGAGCTGGGTGGATCTCAAATGTTCTGGTGGTACCCAAATGAATTAAAGTTCAGTAACAGTTTCTTGCCTGACAAGCCTTTAAGAAAAAGGCCAAAGATCAAGGTCTGCCCATTAGAGCTCTGTAAGAAGAAAACCAGAATCTTTCCACTTGTCCAAGTATATTTAAGTCAGCAAGGGATAAGCTCTTCTATTTGTAAATTAGGATCTGAGTGGGCTGCTGCTTTTTTCAAAGAGCGGGATAACACTCCTTGTGGAAAACCTCTCCTTGAGGAAGCAGAGACAGAAGTGCAGTATGCCTACATTCAAAAAAACCCCAAAACAACCTAAGGTCTCCTTTCACAAAGTAAAATATACAAAAGCTAACATTACATTACCACACTGTCTGAAGGATTGACAGGTCCTTAGTATTTTCTCAAAAATTATGACTCCCTCATTACTGGCTGTATGCTTGCTGCATGGGAGCATTACCTACAACCCTCCTCAGGTTCCCTTCACAATTCTAGAATATTTTAAGTTGCACTTCAGAAAGCTCTCAGACTAGCAAGCAAAGCTTTCTGGTGTGGAAGGAGACTCTGCAAACTGAATTAGTTGCGGTTTGTTAACTCAATTAGTAATTCTTTTTATAAGCTCTGCTCCATGCTGCCAGCGGTGTTGCTTCATTGACTCTCAACATGATCATACTGATAATGATTTGACATCTCACTGTCCTTCCACATATTGGCTCAATTGAACAAACGACAAATCTCGACTGATGTCTAAATATTTGCTTTAACCAAGTTTTAGTAGTTCATATGGTTACATGCATGTTCATTAGTTCCAGTCTCACAAGTTAAAATGCGAATAATTTCATATCAAGTCAAATGAAAAGGGCATTATCTTTTTTGTCCTACTAAATGATAAATTATGAAAAACAACCCTTTTAATAAAATGCCTGGGAACCACTGTCTGGATATCTTTTCTTGTGTACTTTAATTAACATATTTTATGACATGGAATTCACGACATTTCTTCAGAAAGCAGATGCAAATTATCCCACCAATGCATTTTGTCTACTCTGTGGCAGTATTTACTCAACAGTAATATGCGTAAAGAAAGAAATTCAAAACTGCAGTTACCTGTGACAGTTCTCTCACTCCCAGGATTTATTTTAAGCATTCCTAAGGGTAGAATTTATTTCACATTTTTTGATGTAGAGTGTACAGAAGCCATCTTGTTTAATAATGACACAGGCTGACATTACTGCCCACACTCAGGATGGAAGAAAAAGCTCCTGAACAAGCTGTATCTCCCACCACAATGGCACTTCAGACACAGCAGAAACCCCCTCCCCATTCAATTTCTCACTACCATTGACTCTTTCACTAACTGCAGTGAAGAAAAACGATCTCACTTAAACTTCACTCTCTCCATCAACAACTCCCTCTAATGTACACTAAATAAATTTCTGTGTATGAAGCTGAATATTATCACCAGACTACCAGTCAAAATCTGTGTGAAGGGAAGCCAGCAGTGTGCTCAGGTGGCCAGGAAGTTCAATAGCATCCTTACTTGTGTCAGAAATAGTGTGGCCTGCAGGACTAGGGAAGTGACTGGCACTGGTAAGGCCACGTCTCAAATCCCATGTTCAGTTTTGGGTCCCTCACTAACAGAAAGACACTGAAGTACTGCAGCATGTCCAAAGAAGGGCAACAAAGAAGGTGAAGGGTCTGGAGCACAAGTCCTATGAAGAGCAGCTGAGGGAACTGGGATTGTTTAGTATGGAGAAAAGGAGGTTGAGGGGAGACCTTATCACTCTCTACAACTACCTAAAATTGGATAATAGCAGGGCAGGTGTTGCTCTCTTCTCCTAAGCCACATGCAATAGGACAATAGGAAATGGCATCAAGGTGCTCCAGGGGAGGTTTAGATTGGATGTTAGGAAAAATTTCATCACTGGAAGGGATATCAAGAATTGGAACAGGCCGCCCAGGGAAGTGATTGAGTCACCATCCTGAGAGGTATTTAAAAGATGCATAAAGGCACACAGTGACATGGTTTAGTGGTGGAGTAGGCAGTGGCAGGTCTACAGTTGGGCTTGATGATCTTAAAAGTCTTTCGGTTTCTATGATTCTGTGATTCTATGAAAAATTATTTTGTTGAAGTAATTTTGGTACATATGTTTAAAGATGCTGCAACGATTGCTTTTTTACTAGCAGCAAATTCTTACTACTTGGTAATAAATACTTACTAATTATAAAACAGATAGGAAATGAGGAAAATGCTACAGAGCAGTTACCAAAAGCACCAAAAAATAATAATTCCAGAACATGATTATTTCACTTTACTCCACAATTCATATGATGTTCATTAACACACCTGAGGTAATATTTAGAAAAGACACTAGATGATCACTGCCTATGAGTGACAGCTAAAGCCAACTGACTGAACCATGACATGTTAAAAATAAGACCACATAAGTTAACATGGATATGATTAATCATACATCTAATCTCTTGGCCATAACTAATACTGTGTACACTTAAATCAGCCATGTCATGCTCAATAGTGACAAGCCTATCTGAATAAAATAGTTAGCATTTTAGTGATATTTATTTCCAGAAGGTAAGCCCTGGCTGTGCTACTGTGTCATCATGATAAAAAGCAAAAGCCTGAATAATAAAGTTTAAGCAGGAAGATGACACCAAAGACCACTGCAAATGTCTACTTCGTTCTCATTTGAACTAAGCAGGAGAGGAGTATTTCGTCTTTAAGGATTTTTTTTTTTAATGAAAAATAGTACTGTAACTATTTTTCATGACAACCAGAACTTTGTTATCTTACCCATGGTTTCTGAAGTCTGGCTGCCAACTACACGAAGCAGCATTGGCTGACTGCTGTCTGACCTCTGCAGAGAGGTAGAAGGAGATGATAGTGTTGTACCATTCACCTTGGCATCTGCCTGCGGCTAAAAATTGAAGGAAGAAGAGATTGTTATTTACAGATCACTACAGTTGCACAAATGTGTATATATATGTATTTATTTATCTATATATTTTATTTATTCCATAAATAGACAAAACTTTGTCTGCTTTTCAGTAAATATATCCAATCAAACAATGGATTTAAATCCTGAATAAAACAAGGAAGAAGACTAAATAAGAACACTGAAACATGACTTCACCTTCTTACTTGCAGCCTGTAGAACAATTTAATATTCTCCAGCTCCTCTATACAGATATAATTTCTTGGTCTGTTGCCATTATTGATGAGGCTTCACACCCTGTCTGGAAGACGACTTTAGAGAGATCTAGAAGAAAGGCCTGAGGACTCACCTGCTCCAGCAGCTGCCTCAGCCTGTGCAGCTGTGACTCCAGCTGTTTGTTGTGATCCTCCAGTATCTGCATCCTGGCCTCCAGGCGGCCTTTGTGCTGGCGAAGCAGCTTGGCTTCTGCAATGAGCTCAGCATCCCGGGGGCTTTGTGGAGAAACTGGCATCATCTCCGGTGGGGATGGCAGTGGAGACAGTCCTTTGTGGTCATGTTGTTGCTTCAAACGGTCATACTCTGCTTGTAAGTTTCTGTTGAGAAGTAACAAGGAGGTAAAAGCTGAACAAGCTGGTACAGGCTATTCTGTGCAAGGTGAAAAGGCACCTTCTCCTGTGTGATGTGCTGTGTCTGATTACCAAGGAGTTAAGGCTCACCTGCTGCCTTTGATTCTGCCAAATCCATGCTGGTGTAGGCTTACACCTCATAGATCCACATAGAGCTGATATTATAGGGACCTGTGATACAAACATTGCCTAAAGGCTCTCTGCATCACCAGACTTCACAATTAGTTCCCTTCCAGGGCACACGACACAGAAGGCTGGCTGGGCTCCTGGCACCCTCCTGAAGCCTGGGTACAGTCTGTCCTGGGCTCAGCTCCTCCCTCGGCTGTCTGCCTTTTATCCTTCCTAGCAGAAGTTGGACTGCCTATTTGCTTCCACGCATGAATACACTCGAGGAGTAATTAGTGCTAAAAGAGGACTTTGAGTGATCGAAGCACTTTACAAACACTAATCAAAGCAGATACCACCTGGCTGGCCTATCTGTTTTACAGATGAGAAAGCTATAACAGAAAGGTGGCCACACAAAAAGTCAGAGCAAAACACAAAACTCAAAAGTTCATTTCCAGCTCTGCTGTCCTCAGTCAAGTCACATCATTCTCCTCTCTTTATATTCACAACTGCATTTCCAGCCGAGCTCCAAAATCACTAACTAAGATGAGGAAAAGACAAATTAGTGAGCTGATCTGTGAAACTGCACTGCACTAACTTTTAGGCCTGTAATTTCCATTTTTCATTTCCAATGAAATTTCCAATTTTCATTTGTATTTCCCTGTCTAGAGTGCTGCAGTCTACTGTAACTTTATGACATTGCTAGGTTTGTTCTTCTATTGTGTAAAACTCCAGTTTTACTCCACTAAAACACTCCATATATTTACAAGACTGGTAGTGGTTCACATGAAAAAAAAAATCTACCAAGTAGGAAACACACAGGTGATAAGAAAATGACACCTTGTTGGGGATAACACAGTCCAAATATGCAAAAATAGTAACCTGTAGCATAAACTTTTTAGGTAAGAGAGCCCTAATGAACTGCACTGGGATTTTGTAGCTATGATGTTCCTTTACAGCTTCCCAGAGGGGGGAAAAATGGCTCAACGCTCTGGTAACTGCTTACTCATCACAAGCAGTGACCCAGATTTTATTTTTTCCAACTTGCTTTTATTTGAGGTTGTGAGAACAGGCACTTTTTGCCAGTTCTGCCTGCAAACCACAATGCACACTGACAGTTTGCTCTGGAGGCTTAATAGCACCTCAGAAACCTCCCAATAAACTTTATTAAGCTCAGAAACACTTCTAAAGGTACGTTATTGTGACCAGAACAGGAACTAAAGCAGTATGCATCATTTCACATGAATAAGGAAGCAATGCCAAGGACAAAGACAGGCTACTAACTGTTCTTCAAATGTACTTGTGCTCCTCAGCAGCTGCATGATGCATCCTAACCTGGGACTGTGCTCCCCCCTGCCAAGAATATGATCGCTAAGGGATGTCTGACCTACATTATCCCTCTTCTGCAGAAGTTTCAAAAGGTTAAAATAAGGTGTTGATCATTCTTAACTTCAGGCTGTCACAAAAATCAAGACTACTTTCTCTAAAACTTACACACAGAGGGAACAACAGAGGCTATGAGGAGTGTTACAACAACAGTTACACAAAGTATTTTTGTTTCCTTTTTAATTCTCTGAAAAAGCTATCAGAGCTGATAAGCAGGTAGAAAAAAAACCCCAAACCTACATAACTGCCGTATGAGAAAAATCTTTGAAGAAGTTATAAATATCAGTCCTGTGTCCCTGGTGACTAGAAGAAGGGTAACATTGTGCCCATTTTTAAAAAGTGAGATATCCCTGCACATGGCAGAAGGAGTTGGATGATCTTTAAGGTCCCTTCCAAACGAAAGTATACTATGATTCTATGATCAGTTATTTTCTGTTAAATGAAGCAGGTTTTTTTTCGAAGAGTTTTTTGCTTTGGGGAAATATAGAACTTCAAGTCCATGAAAATTATCTGAAAGAAATAAAGAAGGGTTATACTAGGTGTTGCCTCCAGACTAAGTAAAGTTTTCTGATTCTTGTAGCTGAATGACTTAATGAATAATTAATAAAAAATACAGAAGGGAATAGGAATGAGAATGACAACAGCATCACAGACAGTCTTACTGTAGACTAAAGTTCATACAGGACTGATCATTAAGCTTTTTTCAGAGTCTGCAGATTGTGGCTACTGCTACCCTGTAATAAATTCCATAGATGTATGATACAGGCAATACTCCACAAACAGCAGTCAGAAGTTTGAAGTGCTGTAACGCAAAAGATAAAATACCACCCTAAGGGAAACTAACCATCACACTTAGTCATACGTACAACACAATCAGGTACCTTGCTACCAAGAAATGTACAATTATCGGTTCAACTATCAAGACAGAGAAGTCCTTCCAGTAACTACAGTACTGATAAACAAGCGAGGACAAGAGAGTAATTCTGGTAAAATACCTTCATGTCTGATACAAAGTAGTTAAAAATGCTTTCTGAAAACCTATAGGGGGAAAAATTATTGTAAAGGTTGTTGCATATTATCCAAATATGGATTATTATCTAAATACACTAACATTGCTAAACAAAGGAATGTCATTTTGAAGGATGTGAGTTTGCCCAGAGCACCTGTGTCACTGAGTTTTTCCAGCTGTACCTTTTCACTCCAGCTACACAGCCCTTAGTCCAGAGAATTACAAATCATCATAGCAACCTCCTTCAGATTTGTAAGAGTTCTTAAGGATCAAATCATCACGGCAGATGATCAAAAATACCATAATAATTTGCATCTAATGAAGATGAAGAAATGGATTAACACAGGGGGAAAAAAGCTGAAAATTAAAGAAAAACAGAAGAGTTCAAAAGCTACTGTAGAAATGTCCTAGAGGAGAGAGAAATCTGCTTTTACTCCTATGTCTGGACTGCTTTTAAGCTGTGTAGTGAAAAAGAATTACTGCTGCAAGCCAGGCATCCAAGGCACCGCCCCCCAGTACCTAGCGTAATGCCTCTGTCCTAAGGAATGGATATTTTCAGCATAAAATGAGAAGTAAGAGAATGGGGATAAAAGCATAATCCTCTCTGAATGAATGCAACTGAACAAGCAGGGGCAGTACTGGGAAACCCAGCCTCCCCCCTCCATAGCTTACAAGCTGGCTGACTTACATCTGACTGCCACAAACAAACAACACTGCTGCATCTTCTGATCACTAGGAAAATAAGTTCTACTTCAGTAATAGAAATATTCATAGAAAAACTCATGTAGAATGACAGAATCATAAAACAGTTTGAGTTGGAAAGGATCTTAAAGATCATCTAATTCCAACCCCCCTGCAATGGGCAGGCACACCTCCCACTAGATGAGGCTGCCCAAGGCCCCATCCAACCTGGCCTTGAAAACCTCCAGGGATGGGGCATATATAGCTTCCCTGGGCAACCTGTGCCAGTGCCTCACCACCCTCATTGTGAAGAATTTCCGCTTTATGTCCAGTCTAAATCTTCCCTTCTCCAATTTAAAGCCATTACCCCTAGTCCTATCACTACATGCCTTTGTAAAAAGTCCCCCTCCAGCCAGTAAATGGTTTCTTCAGAGCCTTCTCTTCTCCAGGCTGAACCAGCCCAACTTTCTCAGCCTTTCCTTGTATGGGAGGTGCTCCAGCCCTCTGATCATCTTTCTAGCCCATATATTCAATTTACTATGCTTGCACCTCTTTGAGGCAATTCATGAATAACAGAGAAGCATACACTGTAACCTTGATTTATGCAACTGTAAAGAGCTGGGTAGTAAAGAGCTCGTAAGTTATCAATCACACTTATCAATAGCAGTATTAATTGTCTGGTGATGGACATCCTAGTGGATGCCATTTCCTGAGTAGTCCTCTCAGAGGCCATTGAGAACATGTGACTTCCATGTTATTTGTCATCTCTCTGCAGAAAATCAGTGGTTTAAAGAAATGGACAAAGCTAGTAACTGAACTACCTACCCAGTCCCTCATCAGAGTGCCAGCATTCACTTTTAATGGTTCACACACAGAAGATCTAATTCTCCTTCTTCAGTGCCAAGATAAATACCAAAAGGAGCCATAGCATGCTTAGAAATGCATCACTTTCTTGCTATTGGCAGCTATACAGAAGGAACTTATATGAGGGGGACATTCATCAGTCTTCATATTTGAAGGAATACCATAGCTGCACAGTAACAGCTTTGAGATTTGTGGCATTAATGCTTCTCCAGTGGCACAAAGCCCACTGTGCTCCCAGTGCAAGTCAGGAAAGCAAAGACAAGGAAAATAGCCAGGCTGGAGATGTAGGTATTTTAATTCTCTGTAAAATGTTACCCGTGTCTGTGATTGCAAAACTGTATGCCTTCTTTTTAATGCTAGTACAGTACATACTAGTCAGTATAACCTACTTACAGTATAATCTATTCAATGTACCACTTTAGATGGACACCAAAAATCTGTCTTCTCTGTTTCTGAAATATATCCACTCTTAAGGAAATCTCAAAATGTTTTCAGGACAGTGCTTTAATTGTTTGGGATCTTCTTGCATATTGCAACATAGTAATAATGCCTTCCATAGCAAGGTTATTTTACATCTACTGGATTCGTAAGAAACAGTCTTATCACAATATTCCGTGTGATGTAAAACTGAGCAGTAATCTGAAGGCCTAATATTCAATGAAACGTTTTCAGCACTTGAAAATATTCTTAAAAATGCTCACATTTTAGCAAATATAAATTATTTAGCAGTCACATTTTAGCCATAAATTATTTAAGGAATTCATATTTGCAAGCTACAAAAGCACAAGGTCTCAAAATGCTAACAGATAAATAATGAATATCTAACAAGAGGTTCTTGGAACTGAAAAAAAAAGCCCAGTTGGAATTGTACCACAGTGAGGTTAGTTTATAAGTTGGATAATACTTTTCAGAAGAATTCAAAATAGGCACCAGATCTTTTTAAACTGTCCAAAGGCAAAATCTCAAAATTACAATTTCAAAGAGTCTTTTTCATTTAAGTAACAAGTGAAGATGGAAATATTTGGAGACCAGAAACTGCAGCTGAAAACCAAATGGAGGTCACAATCCAATAAGCAGCTCAAAAGAGATGAAGTCAAAACACAAAACACAAAAGAAAACGCCTTTTTAAAAAAAAAAAAGAAAAAAAGTAGGAGACTGTGGAGCAGAAGAAGAGAAATGGCAATGAACTGTTTTGAATATCATAGCATTGCTTCTTGCTTGATGCAGCTTCCCCAAGAGCTGCTGAAAAGTGACTGCATGCACTGACTAATTGTAAAACAATATGAGATATATCAGACAGTGCTAAATCTTTATTGTAAAAAATTATCAATAGTGTGTGCAGCAGAAGTTGGTTAACGTGGATAGGAAAAGATGACTGTTTATATAATGCTGCTAGCTGCCCAGCCACCTGCCTTCGCAGGCATAAGCATCGCATCCAGCTCAGCACTAGCAAGGAGACATGCTCCAGTGACAAGACCTGAGGTTTTTACAATTGAGGTGAAACAATCCAGGTGCTTTAAGGCTGGGCTGAAGACCAGGTGGTCACAATGTGATTTGCACTGTGTTCAGCTCATTTCCAAGCAATAGATTTGATTAGTCTTCATGCTGTGGCAATAAATAACACTCACTTGGAGGGCATTTTCAGGATCAGCACGGGAAGCAATATGTGTTCAGCCACTGGAACTGGGTTCGCACAAGGAATTTGGTCCCAGGTTGTTCATTACCTTTGGCAATAGTCATAAAAGGTTTGCACAAACTCAAAAGAGGGGAAAGACTAGGAAACAGAAATCTAAAGGGACAAGACTATTTTTTAAAGGTAGATAGATTATATGAATGGCTCCTGAACAGCTTATTTTTCTAAACAAGAATCAGTGTGTCCTCCACAAAAATATAATTACCTGGCTGTGACAAGCTACCAGGACAACAAGAACTTGTTTGGGTTTGAGCATCTACCTCACATTTAAGTACAAGTTATTTATAGCCGTTTGCAGAGACAGAAGTCATGGTTTTGTCATAATCAATGAAAATCACAGCAGTGTGACCTTCACCCTGTCCTACAGAAACAGACCTTTGTCCCTGCTGCATTGAGACCTGAAGCATCCACAAAAAACAAAGTTGCTTCCTACGGCAAGTCTAACTGTACAAATGACAAAACAACAGGCTATACTCAAGTTCATGATCTACAGCTCTTGTTTAATCCAGGACTGGAAAACTTCAAGCCACGTATTTTTAAGGTGTAATTTCTGCCAGAGATATTTTAATGTGCTATTCCACCTGAACAAATGTCATGTAAATAAAGCTCAAATTGACATTTATGGCATCAATCACAAAATGGAAGCAACAATTTGAGCAACAAAGCTGGTGAAAGGGCTGGAGAACAGGCCTTATGAGGAACGGCTGAGACAGCTGGGGTTGTTTAGCCTGGAGAAGAGGAGGCTGAGAGGATACCTCATTGCTCTCTACAACTACCTGAAAGGAGGTTGTAGAGAGGAGGAAGCTGGCTTATTCTCCCAAGTGACAGGGGACAGGACAAAACGGAATGGCCTCAAACTCTGCGAGGGGAGATTTAGGCTAGACATTAGGAAAAAGTTTTTCACAGAGTGTCATTGGGCATTGGAACAGGCTGCCCAGGGAGGTGGTTGATTCACCTTCCCTGGAGGTGCTTAAGGCACGGGTGGACAAGGTGCTGAGGGGCATGGTTTAATGTTTGATAGGAACGGTTGGACTCAGTGATCCGGTGGGTCTCTTCCAACCTGGTTATTCTACGAAGTTTTTAACCTATTTAGCTGTTGAACTCCAGGTTACACTAATGTTCATGTACAACGTTTCTAATCTAAAATGTGGCTGCCTTTCTGATGGGCAACTTCTTTTGTATAGAGACAGCAAAGCATTATGAGTTTTTTTTCTTCTTCCTAGGGCTCTTTAAAAAAGTAACATCACTCTCCTGAAAAACAAGCTATTTTACTATCTGCACAGTACTAGTTATACAAAATTCCTTAACTACATAAAACTTGTATGCAAAGTATGATAGTTTGTTTCAAAATACTGATTTTCCTCCACTTTGGAAAGTACTTGGGCTTTATGTACTATGTAGTAGGAAGTTTGGGGCTTGTTTCAAACAAAATCCCACTGCTGTTCAAAGAGCAAGAGATTTATTTAGTACAGCTTTCTGCCTGAAACACTCCTTTGTGCCTATTGATCCTCTACATTCTCCCAAATCCTCCTGAAAAGAAGTGTGGCCTTGACCCTTCCTCTTTATTTCTCGCTTGCCAGTTTATTAATATTTATATGTCTGTCAGACATTGTGCGGGTGTTTTTCATGCGGGCGGAAACATAACCTCCGGGTGTTTTCTCTGGTACTAATTCCTCACAGAAAGCAGTTAAATTTTAGCAGTTTGATCTTCAGCTTAACCTCTCCTGAAAAGTTTTTCCTCTGAACACAGAGAGGCTGTAACACAACTGGAAACATGAGGGCATGAGAAAATAAGGGCAAAGTGAAAAAGTAACTCTTGCAACAAAATTACACTTTTAATAAATAAGGTATGTGTGATACAAACTATTAGTTAAATTAGTTGCCCTTGCATCTGGAGATCTATAGAGAAAAGTCTACGGAAAAATAAAACTTGGTATTTACGGAAAGTAGGCTTTTTCCTCTTCCTGGTTGAAGCATATTAGTTATACAGAAAAACAGACTTAATCTGCAGAGGAGTAGCTGATGCACATCAAGAAGGAAGCACTAGGCAGATCTAAATCTTCCTCCTGTTTCAGGTGACAGAATAACTTATTTCAGGCTTCTTTGTGCCCAAACCAACTCAAGCTGTTCTTAAGTCCCAATCACAGTCTCATGGAGATGGTGGCATGATGGAACCACTATAACTAATTAGTACTATCCAAAGAAGACTTATGCATGGAGAAGATCTATGACACTGCCAACTCTTGCATTATTTTTTTGACATGCCTAAGGTAAATGATTACTGCATTAAACTCTCAATGTAAACAAAAGTACCTAGCTCTTAAAGACGCAAGATAAAAGAGCACAAAAATGTCAGCAGACTTTGCCATAAAAGGTTAACATATAAGAAGGCCAATAAAAATGCATTTTTTTTTTTAGAACTAAATGATTTCTGTCTTACAGTCTATTTTTTTGGTAGTTCATGGTTGCAGTTTTGAATCTGTCAGGGTCAAGATCTAACAGTTTTCATGCTCGTGGTTCAAGACTACAGAGTACTGTAGAAAGAGGACTGCTGTGTTGTGATGCTACAAGAATCCAGTTGAGTGGGTTTTTTGGGGTTTTTTTTTTGCAATCGACAAAGAGAACTTAAATTAAAGTTGAAATTAAAAGTGAAAAATTGTATTTAGTATTGAAAGATTAAAGAAATGGCAACAAATAACACCAAACAGAAAAAAAATGAAAACCCAAGTTTTAACCACCATGAAATAACTTATTTGTCTGAAAAAGCAACTTTACATCTCATTTCATCCCTAAAAATGCTGTCAAAGTTAATTCCATCTAACCGTACAGCACAATTATTTCACAGTTCTTTACTTCAAATGAATCCAACTAATTTCAAAACCTTATGTATTGCACTGGCCAACCTTTTTAAAAAAATCCTGTCTTCCAGGAACCTCTGCCTGTCTTTTCTAGATAGGGGTGCAAATATCTGCACACCATTCCCTCTCATAATGGCAAAATAAAGTAACACTGGCATGAAACTCACTGATACCATGGAAATAAAGGAAATGGTAGACATAAGACAGCATCAAACATAGCCCGCAGACCTTGTCACAGATGATGCTATGAGTATTCAAAGCCTGCCATTTTGGAGGCTTTGTGAAAGAAACAGTGTGGACTCACCACTGCACTGGAAGTGGGAATGAGTTAACAATATAGTGTCAGCTGCATCACTTACAGAGAGAAATCTTTCCTTTGCCCCTGCAGCATGCGCCTGAGGCCTGTGGCAGCTGGTGGTATAACTCACCTGTTTTCCTCCTCCAGGTCTGCGAGGATTCTCTCCAGTTCCCCTCTTTCCTCACTCTCCAGAGAAATTAGGATCTGGGCAGGACTCCGGGGCTGGCTCAGGGGCGACTCCTGGTTCAGACTTTGGCAGTAGTGCTGGATTAACAAGTGTTCATCATCACTGGAAAACAGAAGAAGATTAAACAAGCTGTTCCCTTCCACATTTTTAACTCTGCAGTAAGTATAAGGAGACAATTCACTTCCCAGTCTCTAATTTCTTACAAAGAGATTTGATAAACTCTTTGTAATGAACAGCAGAGTAATATACCTTGAAGTAAAATCTGCTGAACTATTTCAGTTAGTCTCTGATAATTTTCCTTCTCTGCAGAGTCCATGTCTCTTCCTCTATTTTTCAGACACTTAAAGCCATATTTTGCCACAGCTGACAAATTCAGCTTTCGTCTTTCTGACGAACTTCAATTAAGAGTTTGCTTAAGAAAACGGGCCATTACTGCTGCCTGATCTGTGTTGTGAAGGGTCATTTAAGCAAAGGACAGGCAATTAAGTACACCTACAAACTCTCCTTATGTGATAAAGATGTCCTCTATTTATCTGTTTTTCTCTACAAAATTGTAAATGAGGTGAAATAACAAAATATTGAGTTAATGTAATGAAATTATGCTATTTTTCACTGAGCAGTTGTATGGGTTTTTTTTTCAAACTACAAGTGATGTACACTGTCAGAATACAAATACATTCTATTTAATATATCTGATCTCATTCTTTATTTCTCTTGCCACCAAAGCTGTCCGGCATTTGGCATAGAAGTATCTCTAGAAGAGAGAAGCAAGCCCAGTTCTGAAAACCTTGACTACCTCCTGGAATTATACCAGTGTTTTAGATGGCAATGAGATCCATTCAGGCCCATCAGATCCATTTAGCTGTGCAGCTAAAACCAGCAGTAACTGTGAGAAATCATGGCAGGTTTCTCTTGACACCACAAGTCAAGAACAGAAAAAAATTACTGTTGGAAATCTTATTTTTCTGGTAGTACTTAATGATAACAAAATAATTCAGTCTAGCTTAGGTTTGTCTTTTTCTGTTAGATTTGTAATCCAGAATTTAACAGGCATTTTGAATAGCTGTTGTTGTTCAAAAATTAGAAATCTTCCTTGTTTTTGTTTTGTTCCTGAAAATGTTAGTGATGCCACTTTATAGACTGCAGGAATGCTAAAGCAATGTAGAGCACATTAACATTACTTCATAAAAGGGAAATACTAATTTTTCACAACAGGCATCCTTCTTCTCTTTCTAAACACAATTTCAAAGGCTTGCCAGTTCCTAAATTTATACTCTTCAGGAAACACTTCAACTGTGATTTCCTTCAAACTGCCTTGCATTTATAAATATCCTTATGCATCTTAAGTGAATTAACAGTGAAAAAGTGACATAACAATTGCAATACAATGTTACTTTGCAAGATATACTCTTGTGTGATTTTCAGCCTGCACATATTTTGTATATGTAATTGCAATAACACTCACAGTGAATTTTTTTGTGGTATATGTACACAGTATCTCTTTATCTTCCTCTTTCCCTAATAATGCAAAACCTGTGAGTATGTCAACCAATAATACTTAAGCATAACCTGATAAACAGAACTGAGAGAATTACAGTTGTGAATTCAAGGTGAGCTTTGATTTTGCTGCAATTTATATCTGGATCATAGCTTTTCAAAAATTCAGAATGTACAGATGTATTCTCATTTTAGTAGTACAAACTGAGCAACAAATTGGATAGTCAGGGGTTAACTTATTAACTGCACCATATTAGCCAACTTTTGATTAACTAAAGAATGATTTGAACAGTAACATCAAAATGTAATACAAAAGATGCCGCTTACCTATGATTTTGTGACTAAGGACAGTGAAATATTACAGTGAGGACAAAAAGAAATTCTGTATATAATAGCATTACTGCTATCCATAACAATAAAAAATTGATGAACAACTTGGAAACAAGGTTTTCATTAACCGCATGGAACTACACTGACATTACATATATATTAGTATCGAGGTGTCATTTTAATTTTCCCCTTTTTGAAACAATATATTAAAACAATGTACTTGTTTGTACAGGGTATTTTCTTTCAAAGTTGGTAGGTAACAATCCTATCAAGTCAAAAGACATACTACTTTGAAATAAAGAAACAGCTTTCTTACTTTCCAAGAACATCTCACAGGCTCACAACCAATCTTATAAAATACTAATGATCTGGAATCTCAGTTTAAGTGAATGAAAAGTGGCCAGAGTACGCCGCTTTACAAGAATGCCACAAAAAGAGATTCTGTCAAAAAATCCACCCCTTAAGCTGTGTTAAGGATGAGATTATGTAAAACTAGAAAAAAACCCACTTTTAGAAAAGGTGGGATTTGAGCTTTTTCATATTTCATTGATTTAGAATCTGTTCTATGCCTTCTCCTACACAGTTAATTAACTAAGACCGTATTTTCAAGTCTGACAATGATCTATGTGTTTCTATCTTGTTTTCAGACGCATTACTCAGAGTTAGTTTTCTAGTTCTACATCCTTTCATTCAGAGAACAAACAGGATCAAGAAAATCCCAAGGAGAATATATCATTGTATCAGAAAACCACAAAAATGTCTCAGTGTGACATTAGATTAACCTATTTAAAAATTAAAACTTTTATTTATGACCTAACATTAAAAGCAGTACAATGAATGCTTGCCAGTGATCTGTCCAAATTAAAGTTTACTACTTCTAACATTTCATGGTGAGGATAAGTGCCTCCAGGCTTACACTTGCAATGTATTTCAGTTATTTGTAGACCAAAGATTTGTGTTTAGCCCCATTAACCTTCTGAATAACACTTTGCCATCAACATTTTCTGTCTTGCAGCAATTACTCTTGCCATTCAGATAGAAGGGTTATCTTTCTATCTTTTTCCTTAAAACATAGCGGATTATGAGCATTTTTTTCCAAGTAATATGGAAACAGTTTAATAAATGAATCAGTAATTTTTTTAAAAGAAATAAGTAATTTTAAGTTTGAATGTATCAATCATCTGTTGCATAAATTTAGTATTAAGTTATAAGGCATAAATCTAGACAGTACAATACAAACTGAAAAAACAGGAGTTCATCATTAAATTGAACCAGATGTGGTACATGGCAATATAAATTCAACATTACAGAATTTCTTTACAAGTTATTAACTTCTGCAAGAAAACACATGTCAAAAATACTAAAACAGCTTGCTTACATGCTCTCATTAGGTGAAATACTGTCATTTAGATAAGAGCCGTTGGTGTTCTCCATTTCTGCTAGCCTGTGGAAAAATAAACAAGACTCACTAAAAATCAGTTATGTTTTCTAGGAACTTTATTTGTTCTAACATTCCTGAAAGAATTAAAAAGTGTGATGTTTTTGATTAATTTGAAATTCAAATTAATTTACACTCACTGTTGATTACAAAAATGTTCTGCAATAAGCTATTACAAAAGATTATTTATTTGCTACAATGACCTGGCTAAACTAATTCCTGGGGTTTCAATCCTTTCTCTGAGGTCGTATTCCACAATCAAAGAAAGGCTTTAAGATGCCAGGGGTTTACACAAATTGCTTTGCACCTGGCAATATCATCACCAGAATGTCAATAATCAGACACTCCAATATGTGCTGCATAATTCAGAAATACCTTTCCTGACCAAGAACTTAGAATAACTATTTTTACACTACCTCAATCCTTGCAAATTAGCTTGCCTGGTGGAAAAATATTTTCATATCTGAACAGTTAACCCATATTTTTTTATTCTTAAGGCCAGCATGAAAGCAGACAAGTGAACTAAAGTAGCAATATACCACTATATTAACCCTCCAAATCAAGCAAAAATCCTGTTCATAGTATTCCACAAGGTGGATCACTTAACATTGAAGTGGCATTTGAGACTCACATAAAGTTTGGAGGTTTCTGCTCTTCTGATTTGAGTCCATATTAAAACCAAAACCCTATGCTGAACCACGGAATGGGTTGGGTTGGAAGGGACCTTTAAAGTTCATCTAGTCCAACCCCCCCGGCAATGAGCAGGGACATCGTCAACTAGATCAGGTTGCTCAGAGTTCTGTCCAACCTGACCTTGAGTGTTTCCAGATATGTGGCATCTACCACCTATCTGGGCAACCCACTCCAGTGTTTCACCACCTTTATCGTAAGAAATTTCTCCCTTGTATCTAGTTTCAATCTATCCTCCTTTAGTTTAAACCCCCTTGTCCTATCACTGCAGGCCCTAATAAAAGGTTGGTAACCTGAGAGCACAGCTTAATGAAGACCCCACAAGACCTAACGGCCACTTCTGACCACATTAAGTGCTCTGGCATGCAAGTTAGTTGACAGGCTGGTTAGTAGCAGCAAACACGGGCAATGTTCTGCACCTGAGAGCCGGGAAAGCAAAACCCCAAACCCTATGTTTCTTTAAAAAGCACTTAGGTAGCAGACAGCCTTTGGGATTTTTTTTTTAAATGATTGTTTAGAGAAAGGCCTGCCTAGTGTCCAGCTGGTCTCATACCTGCTAGCATAATGTTCAATGCGTGAATGAGTATCATCATGTGAAAGCTGAGGGGACGAGGCAGGCCTATAAGGCAGAAAACACTGATTAATCACAAACAATACCCCTTTAAAAGTAAAAAGACAACTTAGCTATGCCTATACCCTGACATCTCCATGCCTTATGCTTACACTACATTTGATAAACAGCAAGTTAGAACTCCAGGTGCTGCGTGTGCCTCCTCAAGACATCAGTGCAATGTTTCGTGGTATCACGCTGGGGATTTTGACCATTTTGCAACCCCTCTGTTGCAACGAGTCTTCTTCACACCACTCTCCAGAGAATCTTTTCCAAAGGATTTAAGGATGAGCTTTTGTTCCGGTTTTCCCCTTTGCATCTGCCTCTTTTATTGGTAATTCTGCTTCATGTGCAGCCTTGCGCTGGATGCAACAGCCCTGCTGGGAACCTCTCCTCTGCCTACCACCCTGCTCCAGTGCCTGTTCCCAGTACATCCCGCTAAAAAGAGCCTTTAAGGACTACTTCATGAGCAACTAGAAATAAGTAAAAGAAGCATTAAATGTCTGTAATAATAATAGCCCTTAATAACACACTGCAGACACTGATGGTTTTGCCTTGCATCTTTCCAGAGTTGCAGTCTCATCCATAGATCAGTGTGTTATACAGGACACTGTCAGATATTTTGGGTTTTCTGCCTGACAGATCAGATCGTAGGGGGGTCCTCTTCACTTTTTTGTTGATGAAAACAGCTCATGAGACTTTTCTCATCATGTAGGGTAAAGTTTCTTACAGACTCAACTCTGGGAAATGTCACCATTGAATTATGTTGCCTATGCAGTTCAGAGAGCACCCTTTGCTGCTGCGTGGGATTTTCTCAATTGAACTATATCAGGAGGTGCTAGAGTAACAAAAAATGATGCAGCTACCCGAACTGTATGGGGATGTCATATTTTAGCTAAATTTCATACTATCTTTATTCCACCTCTGTGGGTTCTTTCTCTGGAACTCCCAACTGAAGAAGGACTTTTCCCCTGCATTCTAAATTGTTAGATGTTGTGGTTTAGGCTGGGTCTACCCAACAGGGATTGCACTGCATTGCAAGGGTAGATAAGTTGGTATTTACCATTTATAAACCAGAAGTGTAATAATCTTGTGGTTGTAATGCTCCTGTTAGGAGTTCAAAAATCCTGCAGTAGATCTATTACACTGGTATTACAGCATTCTAATCAGCCTGCAAAGGGCTCTAGAAAATTAGTATCCTTCTGAATTCATAGAGCTGTATGCTGGATACACAAAATTCATCATCATTAATGCCCCCTCTCACAGAATAGCAAAGGTTTTCTCTTTCATTACAGGCCAAGAATCACGAATCTCATTTAGTCTGAAACGACCTTCGGCCTCTGAATGTGCTTCTACCCATCACATGTTCAAACATTACCAGAGCACATCAGAGAATAAACAGTCAGTTCACAGAGTTCCTCAGTACAGCAGAGATTCATGATGATGAACAATTGCTTCTCTGCAACTTGATATCCTATTTTCTGTAAGAACATCTGCACTGAAGGAAAGGGAGGCAAAAAGGATGCGGTTTATCTAGAGCAGTGGATTATGGAGCAAGATAACAATGGTTTTCTGATAAACTGATGCTATCCCCATTTTTTTCATTTCATTGACATACAGTAGATGTTAAGGTGGCCTAAGCTGGTACTATCAATGAAAGAGGTCTTGGTTTCAATGTACATACAAATATTGCTGCCAATACTATGCATAGACTAGAAAATCTGTGTTAAAAGTAGCTTCAGTTTTGAGCTAGATCATTCTCCTAGTCCCTCTTACTCTGGTATTGCACATATGTTTGTACTAGAACAAAGGAAAGGACAGCACTTGGCTGCGATCAACTGGGTAATGAAGAGATGCCCCTTTTGACAGTAGTTCAAGGCAAAAGACAGGCCTGACTTCATGGTCACATACCTGCTGCCTTGAAACAAAGCTTCAACTTCAGAAGTGAACAAGGTGTGCAATTGATGTATATTTAAAAAAACTAACACAGTGCTATGTAACCTGTTGAAGCTGATTCTGTCTCTGTCAGCTGTAGGCAGGGGATGAGGCTACATTTCCAGGTTTGTCTCTACTTCAGAACATACTGCAAAGGAGGTATACCTCAAACATCTTTTTAAAACTTGGCTTAAGAAAGCAAACCTGTTGAATAGCTCTGCAGCCTTTGCGTTGAATTCAGCTGCTCAGACGCACACTGCTGCAGGTATCTGAGAAAGTGTGAAAATGACTGTGCTGCATCGCAGGTTGTTGTGTAGACATACTCTCAGATGACTGAGTGAGCAAGAGCCCGCTGTCCTTCCTTTCTGAGCACACATACTCAGCCCACCTAATCCATCTGAACAGTCAGCAAGAAGGCTGAGACACACAGCCAATATTTAGCCAAGATAACCATCCCTCTTACAATGGCTCCACAGCTGTACTGCTCGAGCTGGGATCTGGAAGAACAGCCTGGGGAATTCCAATCACGTCAAGTGGTAATTGAGTGGCAAATACAACCTCCTGCAATTCCTTGCACCTCCAGAAACCTGGCTGGAAGGACAAGGGCACTTTTCTTGCTGTTCAGCATTCTTGAAAATGCAGAATCAAGTAAATTATTTGTGCCATCTACAGCCCACAGTTGAAGTAAAACCACATGAATTCTCACAAAAAGTGCGGACTGTCTCTTTAATACCTGGTAAACAGAGTATCTGTGCAAATTACTGCATAATAGGCTGCCAGAATCACTAACTTCTAATAAAAAATAGATATGTATTTATTTATAACTAGTCCATTTATGCCCCATGTTGATGTCAGGATACGGCTAGCGCTGCTGAATGCTGCCAGGTTATGCTCTTAAAGTACTCTGAGGATTACCAGAAAACAGGCATGAAAGTACCAGAAAAAGGCAAGATCTTAGAAAAAAATCAGAAAGTTTTATGATAACCAGAATAAGACGTTTGACTACTGTAGTGTAACATGGTCTAGCATGAAGGAAAGTAATAAAGTTAGCAGAACAAAATGAAGAGCAATTCTTTCCAGCCATTATTTATTGCTTAATTTTCTGCTTTCTTGTCAGTCCAGACAAAAGGATTGTGCTTAGGAAAATACCTGAGTTGGTACAATGAAAGGTGCAAGCTTCCTGTACAAATCCTGCTTTCTGGTATTTCTCAACTTTTCTTAAGTATTACTTGTGAATTAAACTCCCTGTAGTATATGACATCAAACCTTTTGTGTGAAGCTATCAGTGTAGGCATACCATGGCATTATTATTGTAAGTAACTAGAATTAAGCATGTTATGGCAAGCAGTTTAATTTCATGTTATGTCAGACACAGCAATGACATTCCATATTATTCACACTTTCTTTAAATGTTACTTTTAACTGTGCAACTGTTCTAAAATGTAAGAAATCTGGATCTACAGTTGAGTATATAGTATGCTACAATCACCCCCCGATGCATTTATAAACAAGTGTGTCCTAAAGTTGAAAGATCCTGTATTTCAGTCTGGCTCTAGCTGTTTAACATTTTCTATGGTTATGATTGCTTAAAATCCCTAGAGGTACTGCCCCTTACTCGACTCCCCATTGGTTTGTACTCCAAATCAAAATTATAAATCAATATTCCAATATATACATTTCACTATTGTTTATTCTACCAAAAATCCAATGAAGGTGCAAAGCCATATACAATTCACCATATAGAAATATATAAAATTCTATTTATTAGTTTCTCATTAGTTATCAATATGTGAAGTAAAAATAATTCTTATTTAATAGTATTTTAAAATCATCCATGTAACACTAGTAGTAGCAAATGCCACAGTGGTAAGTGTTATATATATATATATTACGTTTATGCTGAAGGTATTACTACAACAGTAAGACAATGCACATGCAGGAATGGTGCAAGAATGAAAATCCATTTCATAGCTGAAAAGTACTGCTTTTTTAACTTCTGAAGAAATTAGGCAGTAAACATTTTCCCATTTCAATATGCCTTCACAAGTCTTACCGTATCTAAAAAAACTGCAATAAAATACCCAGTTAGCTTTGTATCAATTGGGGCACATCAGTGTGCCTATGTGCACAGTTGCACTTAAAACCAAATTACAGTTTTATCTACAATACAATGTCATTCCTGAAACTGAATTAAATCAATCAATTTCAATTTCTATCCTTCAAACAGCATTTGGTATACAGAGGGATTGACATCCATTCAGAAACAAAGGATTTTAAATTATACACTCTCAAAAGTATTAGTATGACTGCGCCAAAATCCCCACTAATTCAATGAAAACACATACTCCAAAAAGAGTATACAGTACATAATCCATGATTGCTGGTAGTTCCTGGATTTATCCCATTCTACTCATCTGGGATCAAAACATTCTTTCTGTGAGTACATCAAAGAAAAAAGTCATAAAGAAAGAAGGAAATGAACTTATGTAAAACTAAACAAAGAAACAAAAACAAAAAAAAAAGTGAGGGAACGCAGCAGCAGTAGCAGCAGCAGCACACTTCAGCAAAAGTACTCACGCAGAATCTACTGGCCAGAAGTTGATCAGAGTAACAGGACTGCAAGACAAAAAATGAGGAGGTGAAGAGAGAGGCAGAAGAAACTGAGCAGCAAAATAATCACAGAAAGGTTTAAAAAAAAAATCACAACTGAAAAACAGAAATCCAAGAGACGAACATGAATGACTATGAAGAGCAACTAACCAAAAAGTGAGGAAAAAAAAGTTCTAAAATTTAAAAAGAGAAAGAAAAAGAGAGCGAGAACAAGCTGTGTGCAATTGCCATTAAACAATGGATTACACTTGTAAAAAAAACCAAGAAGAACTGAGTTAACTCATTGATCTATCCATGTGTATCTTTTTTAAAATGTTTTTTAAATTATTTTCCTGTAAAGACATAAAAAAACATTTAATAAGAGTAAATTTATAAGGTAAGAAAAGAGGAAATCAGCTGGGAAGCCCGCAAACACAGTGGCCTAATTAAAAAAAAAAATACGTGGAAAGATATTCATTTGGAAGAAAATAAAAATTTAATGAAGACATCATTAGTCTCCAAATTGCCATATCAAACTTAGAAGTTTATTAGGCTGTCAGTAATACCGTAAATGTTTTTCTTTTACTAAGTGAAGCTGAAGTTTCTGTATAAGAACAGGTGAAAACAGATAAAAGCAATGGCAATTGGAATCCCAGCTTGTGTTTTCCTGCCAGCCAAAGTTAACAGAAAGAAATAAAGAGGCTTTATGCGTTTAGGAAGTGAAGGGAGTCTGCACCAGCTGGGGAGCTCAAAGAGCAGATCAAATGAATTGCTACTTAAGACACTTCAGAGCTACTCACGTTTCCATGTTGTCTCCCTCCAAGACAGTTTGCACAGGCAGGTAGCCCATTCGTGGGTGCTTTGCAAAATATCTTTTTGTTCGAAATTTGTTTTTTAGTACCTTGGCAAAGTCTCGGACGTCTTCTCCCGAAGTTGTCTGAAAGCCACAAATCACAATGAAATCATCTTTCATGAGATTATTGTGGTTTTTGGTTGACTCTTCCTTCGCTGGGTCACTTGGAAGAGCTGTGGCTACACGAAGCAGAGCTGCCAATGGTTTGGCCTCCACAATGGCAAATTTTATTTATTTATCATTGTCACCTTAGTAACACTGCTAATGGGGAGGAAAGAGAAAAAGGGAAGCTCCAAAAACCGCTGACAGGCTCGTGCCTCACCTCTGGCAGGCAAGCAATAATTAGACACCAATTTGTCATTTCCTCATCTGGCTCAGAACTATTTGCTTGATTTTGGTTCAGCACTTAAAGGGCTGTAGCTAGCTGCTACACAGGCTAGATCCTGACTAATAATACCACATCCTCATCATCTACATCTCATGAACTTGTCAGCTGCCAGTCCATAAAGTTAGACCCATCCTCTTTGCACATTTTCTTTCCAGCTTCACTTCTCAGCCTCTCTGCCATTAATACTTTGATCAAAGAGAAACAAAAAGCAGGTGAGAGCTGCTGAAAGCTCTTAGAGCAGTTATTTCCTCCTGTGCCTGTTTAATCTGAAGCTAGCAGGCACTTAAGATCAATACCCCAAGAAGAGTACAATTTTCTCGAAGTTTTCTACTCCCTCACCTGCAGTTAGTTTTTCTTGCTGCTGTAGAGACCAGCAGAGGAGCACAAAGTGGAATTAGTTTCCTAAAGACCAAAATGAGTCAGGAAGAGTTCAAAAGATAACTGCTGGGAAGATGCAAGCCTCCTTATGCGACCGATTAAAAATTGGGTGATTTTCTGAAATTCTAATGGAAGACTTCAGCTACTTTAGCCAGGCTGCACTCCCTTCTCTGCACCTCACAGAGACACTCGACCCTGAAATACTGCTGTTCTACAGTAAATTTCTTCCTGACCCACATAACAATATTGCTTCTCCTTCAAACTAATTTGAAGGAAAGAAATAAGGGAAAAGTTAATCTTTCTGACATTTTTTAATGAGTTCTATGCCTTCTCTTTAGAGAGGAAGGAGATGCTGGGACCTATCAGTCAAGCCAACTTCCACAGAGCTGCCTAGGTAGAAAAATTGAGCATGCCCTAAAAAATAATCTACAGAAAGACTGTAATGCATTAACAGACAGGACAAACACTATCTCTATACTGACGACATCTACAAGATACATGTAAAGCTGGAAAGATTTTGGTATTCTTTCCGGTCAGGCTGTTTGGCAGGACAATTTGGCATGAGCAATGAGTGACAGAGAAGTGACACAGCAGAACCTGCAATCCAGTACAATAGCATTCATATTTTCAAGATACTGAGATAATGCTCAACAATATTAAGTATCATTTCCTCAATATATCAGAAGTAAAGTAATTTCAGGGAAGTGACAGATTAAGTATGCCCAGACCACCCAGAGGACTCTGGAAAGGGGATTTACTCAGGTAGCTTCACATGCTTCAGCAGAAGGGAATTCCCTCTGCAATGCCTGCTAGGAGACACTGGCATCAGGAAAGCACACAGAGCACATCAGCTGCAGACAGAGAAAGACCTTAAATATTTAGTCTCGGTATAAATGGATTAAGTGCAGTTTTCTGTTCAGTTCGTTCACCTGTGCCATATATAACCATTTATTGCTGCTTAGTCTATTTTCAATGTTGTGAACACTTTCCATTGCATTTGACTGTAATTTGGATTAAGTGTTTTCAGGTACGATTAACAATGAAATATTCTTTGCTCTGAGCCCCTCCTTGCTTCCCTGAAACTTCTGCATGACAACCAAACAGTAAAATGGTGTGTTTGCATAGAAACATCCCAATCTACCTGGCAGTACAAGAATCCCAAGAAGGTAATATATCTTCCAGTGACAACTAGAAGCACCAGGTACCCTTCACACAATCCAATTTCCATTTTGAAAATGTTCAAGGAGCATAAGAAAGGCAAAGAAAATGTGATTATTATGTGGACAAGATGATAGACTGAGGCTATTTTAAGCCAAATTTTTGATTTATTTCACAGATGGTTTATTCCACATGATTTTCAGAGTAAAAATCTTCTAAAACTTTTTTTTTTTTATTTACAAGGAAGAAAGAGCAGTTACAGCATCCCAGCTCTCTTAAATCAAAGCAATACATAGGGAGCTGGGTTGAGTATGTTCCAAAAATTATTCTGAAACCAAAACTATTTCATGACATAAGGAGAACTTTACCACCATCTGACTTTTCCCAGTCTGGTAAAAGCAAGTGCTTGCCAAACCCCTACCCCAGACCTCAGCCCTGACTGTAAACATTAGCTGCAGAAAGGTACCTCAGTTTGACATGCTTCCTTCTAACAAGGTGGGGTTTATGCTGGTGTGTCACTGTTTATTAAACCCAAACAGAAAAATTATCCTACATTTAAATCCCAGTCGAGAAGTTGAAACAGTGATCTCTCTTTGAAAAATAAATTGAGCTGTGTTGCTTTCAGGAATAATTGCTCTAGTTTTTCTGCCTAAATGAAAATTAGTGAACAGCCTTGCCCTTATTCTACCTCAACCTTTTGCAGAAAAGGAAAAGTTATCACATCCCTCAGATATTTAACATAGGTTCTCAAATGTCCCTTAACCAGAATTAAAGACTGCAGTGCTCCAAAATTTCCTGAAAGTAAGAGGCAGGGGGAATACAAATATCAAAATGCTCCATTTGAGCTCATCCAGAGGCTGTAAAGATATATCAAAGAAGGCATCACGTGTCTTGTGTCTGCCAAAGTGCATCTTAAGATGAGTGATTTGTCTGGAGGAAGAGGAAAAAATGCTCTGCAAGCCCCTTTTCATTCATTTGAAAACAGTTACATACTAGACATGATAGCTGCAGTGGATGTCTTGTGCAGTCACACAGTACTTGGGTTTATTTTTTCAATAGCACCAACACAAAAAAACCCAGGGCTTGCTGTGCATCGCATTCACTTCTCCCTGCCTCCCTCCCCTCCTCCCTTCCCTCCCCCAAGTTAATCCTTCTCTAATTCAACTGGCTGCTGTTGCAGGCAGGCAGAACACATTAGCACGGGCTGTTGGAGTTCAGGATTCACAAAAAAAAAATGTACTGGCTGTGAATGGTTCTTTATTCTGATCCAGTAATCTGGATGCCATTGCAAGTTGGTTTTTTTTTTGCCGTTGTGTTTGCTTGTTAGTAATCTGTATTTTTAGAGAACAGAATCCTGTTGGACTCCATGTGGCTGTAGGTTATGGGAGTGTCTCACAATCTTTTTTCATTACTCTCCTCAAAACACACCTTATGAACCATTTAAGAAAACAGTGGTAAGATGTTGGTTTATGCACTCTGTGCATCATTCACAAATCTCCTATGCTGCTTATTAGCAGGAATAAAGAGTGGCAAACCGCAAAACAAAACCACAGCCAATTCAGCAAGGAGGTATTCAGCTGCAGCTAGAGAGAATGCTCTAACGTGGTCGTCCGTCGGTCAGTCACTCTGCCTACAACTCACATCATGACAGTCTCCTCTAGGAATGCCTGCAATGGAGAAGTCTGTCTAGACCTGCCCAGGCAGCACCAGCACTTCCTTCTGATTTGTGCAGCAGTTCAGGTAAACTGCCCTTTCCAGTAGCCTCAACCCCTGGGGGACAACATTGAAAAACAGCAGCCAATGAATACCAACAGAAAGCTAGCAAACAGCGACTAGTTAGCCTTGCAGAGATTCAGATTAACTTCTGCCATTTAAATGCTATACTAGCAGTTAACAGATAATGTAAATAAATAACCATAAATTAAAGCTAGCAAAAATAGTGGTTTTGTTTTATTCTAGTATTTTAGGGGAATATTTTTTTCTCTTTCCTAAGCTCCTAAGAAAAGCTGAGAGTCTACTTCATTTTGTACATGACTTTTTGTCTGGACGAAGATGTAAAGATCACTGATATAATTTTACGAAACTAGCTCATGCAGGTATAATTTTGATGCAGTATTTCCACAAGCTGTATTTGACCAGCAGATGAAAGAACAAGACTAGAGTCTATCTTATCATGCTAGGAAATAATAACCAGACAGTGCAGTGCTTCAAGATCACTGCAAACAATAGCAAAGGCAGCTGAAAGCTCAGTCATGCTGTATCACAGAAGGACTACTTGACAGCTCCTCTAATTTATGCCACTCTGCTCTGGTCATGAGTGGCCAAAAGAAAAGGGAGCACACTGAGAGTAACATGGAATTTCCTTTGCCAGCTGTCTGGCATCGAAGTAATGTTTATGCAAAAGCAATCCTTTTGAGAGCAGTGAAAGCAGGGTGAAGATACCACACTATAAACGCAGCACATGTGTATTGAACTGCACTGAATATCCCGGCTTCCAGCCTTCAGCAATGAAATCTAACTTGCTACTCTTGAGAACTTCCCTGGTCTTTTATATCATCAAGTGATCATACAATACAAAGGTATCGCTAAATAGTACCGAATTTAGAAATGCAATTAGAGCATTGTGGGAAAAACAAGTGAAGTGGCAACTTGCTGAGGAAAGGAAGCAAAATCTCACACTGATACAGATAAAACATTGCAACCTAAAATACAAATGAGTATTCACACAGATTGCAAGCTTCTTACAGAATCCATAAAGTGAACTATGGCATTGAACATGGAACGAGTAATTAACACACAACTATACATTACGACACAGCACTTTACAAACAGTAAACTACAAATTCCTTCAAACTATTGGAGTATCTTTTACTAAGCATCAGAAGTTGCTGGCAGGTATAGTATAGAAAAGGCAATTTAATTATAGAAGGGGAAAGAAAAGCCACCCAAATGTTCCATTACCTTGCACATAGGAAATGAATTTTTTCCTTTCTACATAATAAGGGACAAAGGGTCAGTAAAACAGCTACTTACTGGTGTGCAGTATTCCACCATGGGATAGTGCATTTTATGACCTTTTGCAACACGGCCAGAGAAGAAGCAACTTTGGCAGATGTCATAGTTAAAGTGCTTTAAACTTCTGTACCTAAAAGAGGAAGAAAAAAATCCACAGCTTCAGAGCTTTGTATGCAAATGATGCATATCAGTTTGTAAATTCTTCTGTCTTAGTACATTCTGTTCCCCAAAATGTCACATGGTGTGCAAGGTTGGACAATGCTCCCGTGCTACTGAAGGACAGGTATTGATGCCTCAGATGTTTATCAGCAAACTGTAATTTCAAAAAAAATTTTAACACAGGGGAACAGTGAAGATTTCTACACAATTACTCTCAACATATGAAAAGCACTGCCATGCTTTTTGTTTCTATAACGTTAACTCCGGTTCTTTTGTTCATCATCACAGAATGTCCCGAGAAGTAAAATTCAAGTAAGTAACGTCCTCCCTAAAAAGTCACCTTTAGCAAACAATTTTCCTGTATTGTATTCCATCCATGCAAAACTTCAAGTGCACAGTCGGGTCATTATTTAATCTCATCAGGTCTATGAGGCAGCTAACTGCTGTATCTGCTATGCTGAAGTGCTTGAAAGAGCCAGAAGCACAAGGTGTGCCTTGTTCCAAATAAGCAAAGCAGTCCAGTCACAATGACCTCAAAAGAATATTGTTTTACACGTACCGAGGTACACAGCATTAGCTTTCTAAAAGCCTCCCAGTATCTTTTTGTCAAGTGTGTACACAGGGTCCCCACGACTTGCAAAGTCAAAGAAAAAGTCTGCAACAGACAGATTCTACTACCATGATAACAGATTTGTTGTATAAATTTAAGAGACAGATGACATCAGACAAGTAAAATTAGACGCAAACACAGAGCTCCACTGTCCACTTCCCAAGTTCTCAATGCTTGCGACAGACTATCCATTGACTTATCCTTTGATTTTCCAAGTGCATTTTTCAGTTCTACCTGCTCATATTTGGGTTTATACAAAATCATGCAAGTAACTTGGTAGTTCCTTAAACCGCATCTGGTAACAGGAAAATTAGACTCTGTGGATGTGTTAAACAACCCACATCCCATCCCTAGCCCTTCCTCAGTAATATTTATAATTTCCCAACTAAGATATTTAAGAGGAATAAAAGTAGAAGGAAAGGATTTTGGAGAAGTCATGGAATAAAAACTCTCATTTAAAACAAAGCAATACCTTCATTATTTAGCTTATTTCTTACTGCCTGTGAAATGGCATAGGAGCACTGCCCTAACTACATGCTCTCCCAGGTTAGAACAAAATGATGGCTTTACTATGTGGTAGGGCTTGCTGCTGTTGTCTATCTGGGTTTTTGAAACAAAATTACAGAAAGCTCTTTGTAAACAACACCATACCGTAGAAGGAGAAATGTCAATGGTAAAAGAAGACTGCATAAAAAGGACAGAAACTGTACAAAGCAGCTATTGCAAAGCCAAGTGATAAAACAAGTCTAGGCATAATTGAAAGTGAGTATTTACTTAGCTGTTAAGTGGATTCTTAATAGGCATACCAACACATAGCCATTCTACACACAGTGACTTATTCATTGCCATAGTAACCATGGTGTTGATCCAGATGTTTAAATAGACCAGCAACATTTCCCACACTGCAGGTTAATATTCCACCAACTACATTCTTTCTCTGAAAAAGCCACGTGTAGCTTTACACTTCCGTGAATTTTCAAGGCACTTTCTTGCTTTTTACCATGACAGAAAGTAAGTCATTAGGATCAGGAAATACAACTGCATGTATAAGGCAGACTAAATGGAAAGCAAATTGTATTAGTTGTGCAATCTACCACTACCTTTGATTGCAATACGGAGGGGCTGTGTCACAGAATAAGGGTCATATTTTAACTATTAGATAATTTTTGTTCTCTTCACCTCTTGCATCACTGTAGATGTCAATCTCCCATGTGCCCTGTCACAATTATTTTGTCCTTGAGCAATATGCATAAAGTGAAGCACGTGATTTGCCTGGAAACAAGCAAAGCTCTTAATCCACCAAGTGGTAGTACACATAGCAGAAAGGGAGTGTGTTTGTACCTGAATCCAATAATTGGGCATTCCTTGCAGATGTTACACTTTGCTTGGTGCTTGGCGGTCTCAGCAGCAGCCACCCTGTGCAAGACGGGCAGCCAAACCATGGACTGTGGTTCCAACCTCATCCAGTCCAGAAAGAGGGCTGCTTCGATCTCCGGTTTGTTGTTGGCCTGTAACACAGGGGGAAAGAAAGGCAGGGGCTGAGCACAAGTGACCTGTCTACTACCAGCTAATTAACAGTTCAAGCCATTTGTTTTCTGCCTGCTCTGTATCTGTTCCCTGAGTACACTCCAGTTTTTCCCCTCAGTCCAGCCATTCATAAAAAAAAAGAAATAAAATCTCCAGGATCCTGACTTCAAGCCAGGAATTGAACACTATTATTAACGTTTCAAATCTTTCATTCTCTTATTCCCTATTACAATAGACAGCACTATCATGTATTCTGTCACAGAGAAAATCATCCACTTACAGGATCACCTTTGATGCCTGATCTCATGTTTCTAGTCTCCCTTAAGCAAGCTGGTATAGCACCGTTACTCACCTATTTTAAAACCAGCTTGTACTACTCAAGCCCTAAAAAACTGCACCTCTTTCAGTTGAAATTTCTTTCTAACGCCTCTCATTATCACACTGACCTTTCTTCAAAATGCACACATAAGGAAATAATTCAACTCCCTTCTCAAGCCTGTTGTTGAATATGTAACCTCTTTGCCTCCTTAAATGCCACTAAATCCTTCTTCCCACCATACAATCTCTAAATTTCCCACCATTGCCTGCAAACACAATACAGTTTTGTCCCACACAATACAACTGTTGTAGCCTCATATTCCACTACCCTGTACTTTGTCAACAGCAGAAGAGCCTATGAAATCTTCCTGGCAGCCCCACTTCTTTGCTGCCCTTTCATCACACTCTAAACAGCGTGATAATTTCCAGTGTCTGTTTTACAATAACCTCAAGACAGGTCAGAAACAGAGCTGAATCCTATTGCAGCAGACACTGTGCACACATCAAAAAATGATATATCTTCCCTACCTGGCAGCACCTATAGTCCAGAAAAAGAAACAGCAAAGAGACAAAACACACAAGGCAACAGGGGACAAGAGCAATCTACCCACGTAGTTAAAGGTCCCACTGTACTGCAGGTTAGCCCCTGCAAAGAACAGTGCAGAACAAAGGCAAAGAGCATCAAAAGGGATTCTAAGGAAAACAATGAAGTGACTGAGTCAATGTTTACAGAGAATGTGTCTCTGGTGTACAGTGTGGTGTGGAGACAGCACAAAACTGGTTATCTGAGAACCTGGGAGCTGGTTTCAGTGCTGAAAGCAAAGTGATGGATCGAATGGAAACAGTGAAGGGCTTTGGCAAAGAGAAGGACTGGTCCACACAAGGAACAGCCCAAGAGCTGAAGTGGCATACCACCCCGCTCCATTTCTCTAGACTATCACTACATGCTAATTCTAATTCCTTGAGACACTTCCTTCCATGCTACCCGACTGAAACAGCGTATTTATGGATGAATATATTTAAATTCTCTGTTTTCCTTCTTCTCTGGGCTTTCAAAGACAGCCCTCTGTGGGCCAGTCTTTTATATTTCAAACTTCACAAGGCAGGCTGTCTTCCTTTGTGGTTCCAAACCTATTTGAAGCATTTAAATAAATAATAAGCATTAATGTATCATGTACATGGACCAAGATGAATAGGGGATTGAAGTGCTGGGTTTTTTTATGTGTGCTCTCATCTACATTTCTAGTTGCTCATGAAATTTGAGTTTAGTATGACCTAGCTAAAACCTTCTTCAACTAAAAAAGCTAGCAATAAATTTGGAGAAAAAAAATCACAACTGATCTAAAGGAGAGAATGCTATCAGGTAAACCAATTAGTAGTGTGGGGTTTGTCTGTTTGTATGTTGTGGGGTTTTTTTAAGAGTTAACACTGTTTATAATCTTGACAAACAAATTAACTGATCAATACTTGGAGACTGAGAAAAATGCAAAGTCTCCTAGACAGAACCCCTGGCTATAGGAAACATATTGGAAAAAACCCCAAAACCTAGAATATCCACTGCATTACATTTGACTTAAAATGCTGCTCCAATACTTTGGTTAATTAGAAACAAGGAGAATTTTTGGTCAGAGCTTCTTCCTTGAGATGCTCGTTTGGGAAATAATTTAAGGACTCCTATGACTGCATTTAAGATCAATGTCTCTGCATTTCTAGTACAACCATCCACATCCTTTTTGTACATCTGGGATAAAACCCACCAAACCACAGCATATCTACAGCAATTCAGATAAAATCTCTCACAATTAAAATTTGCTACAGGCCTTAAATGAAACGGAATATTCCTCCCCACCTCCCACCCCTGAAATATTTCTGAAGACTTCTGCATAAAATCCTACTCTCTCTTTTTGTTTTCCTTGGAGCTACAGAATTTATGAACCTCCTCCCAAATAAAAAGAGAGAAAATAAAAAGCACAATAAAGTCCAGTTGACACTGGCAACAGGATTTGTTCAGAACAGTGGACAGTGCCTTCTTCTTCTAGAATTAATTTAATTCTAGAACTCTCTTAAGAGAAAGGCATATTTATAAAATTTGTTCATTTGTGTGTCTATTTTTCTGCTAGCAGCCAGGACAGTACAGGGGCTAGGGAGAGACTTTCTATGGCTCACTCAGTGAGGCAGCATCAGCCAGGAACTACACCGGCAAACATTATCCCACCTAGCAAACTATACCTTCTGTGCAGCGGTCCTCTAAGCCTCAAAAAAAATTTAAGATGATCATTTTAATATGCCACTTGTAATAGAAAAACATGAAGTGTACGGAAATGCTGCAGTGCAAGCTGCAGTCAGAATAAGAATGAGTTGCTCAAAGCGCTGCTCTCCACTCACTGCTTCTTTAAATTTGCAGAGAAAATACTGTGGTGATGAAAGACTTTCTGTAGCATCCAAAGATCTATTTTAATTTTGCAGTCACTGTCGATTGCCAGCAGTCCCAATAGCTGCCTACCCAGAACTGTGCATGCTGGTTGTACAAAACCTGCGCTCAGAGAGATTAGGTACATTAAAATGTATCAGAACTGGTACTGAATTATATTACATGAAGATTTAAAGCCATGTGGAGAAACGCTGGTCAGGGTCAGACAGTATAAGACAGACAGTTCTCGACTGTTCCCTCAGCTGCTACTACAATTTTTTTTAATAATCTCTAAATCCAGTAAAGGCAGCAGCTGAAGATTTTACATAAGGAAAGAGTCTGAATTCATGCAGTTCTTATCTGAACCAACAAGATCAAGTTGTAAAGAATATTAATGGTTCTTCTCTTGAACGCATTTCTGTGCAACTCCCAATTTTTATGGTAATAACAGAGTGAAACATAAAGCAAAATTCATAAAGCTCTTTCCAGCTTACAAGCAACAATTTGTTATGGGGGACATTCAAATTCATTATGTTCTAGACATCTGCTTTTCAGTATTTATTTTGCAGGAACAATGGGGGACTAGGATGTTGGGTGGTGGAAGTTGAATTTTGGTCTGCTTTTTTTTCTTTCCCTTCTTCCAGTTAGCAGTTTAAAAAATATTCCGTGCTGCATTAACTTTATCTATCCATAATATGAACCATGATCCAAAATACACTTGTGATTTTACATGAACAATGTGACATATTTTTGGATGGAGTCAGACAGACAATGTAGTACAAACTTCTGAGCTATAATCTTTATGTGCAGTGTAGGAAATTAACTGGAAATAAGTTAATTTAACTGTGTTTTTCATCGGGGATGGAAAGCTTTATGTTAGTCTAGGTAAATATTACTTTGGACAGACCAAACTGAGGAATGGCATTTTTACAACTCGTCAAAGTTTAAGAATGCAGAGCAAGCCATGAACAGCAGCCCTGTCTCTCTGCAGTTAGATCAAACCCTGAAGAGCATTGTCTTCCAGTCTTGAGTGGTTCCTGCAATACATTTGTGTTCTCCCTATTGCTAGCTGGTAATAAAACAGAAGTCAAGAATTTATTGTTTCTAAGACAAGTGCTGTTTCCTGGTCAAGAAAGGATTATTATAAAGGTAACTTGGAGTGATACAAAGTGCTTAAATCTGCCATTACTCTTGGAGCAATTGTTTAAGATCACTACTTTGACAACTCTGCATCATACTCGATTGCAGCAACTACTCCAGTCAAGGTTTAGTGTTGTGGTAAAGAGTAACACAATAAAAAAACATGAACCCAGAAGTGAGCCAGTGAACAGTTTTATATCACCCACACTTAAAAAACACCATCTTCTGGCTCCCCATCCCTCATATATAAAACCATTTAAAAATAACTTTCTAAAGCAATTCACTTGTAAGACTTTCCAAGAGTGCCTCCCAAAGTTAGACACACACTCTCAAAATCCTGCTGAAATAAACCCAGAATTGCTGTTTTATGACATTTATAGCATAGCAGCTTGAGGAAGGATTTGCTAGTCCCCTTAGGCCAGCTCTCCTCCGCCAGAGCCAAAAGCAGAAGAAATATCCTATGAATAGAAAAAAGGACTGCCTGGATCTCTCACAAGAGATCGAGTCCTTTAACAGTAACAGTACATTTGTCTGTTATTTTCTTATAGACTTCCGTATAACTATATATTGTTAATTATACACAGCACTATTATTTTATAACTGTTAAAAAAAAAAAACCCAAACCTAACCAACCCCTCACAAAGTAAGTGCTGAATCAATGCAAATCACTGCATTTATGGCCAAAGTCACTATCAGGGTCTTGGCCCAGGATTTGCAATACCCAAACTCCACCTAAAAGGATTAACAAGTGCCTTTTTTTGCTTTTATTTATCTGAGTAATTACACTAGATTTGGACCCAATTAAATGTTTGTAAAAATCAGATCAATGTTTTATCACTGATGAAGTACAAGCCTAGATATGAAGACTACACAACACAGAATATTAAAATATTTTCCTCTGTCAAAGTGAAATCAAACAAGGAGGTATAGAATACAGATATGAATTAACTGTATATTTTACTGCTCCTTAGGTCACCTGTACTAGCTTTTCACATCAAGTACTCTGCTTCAAGTATAACATCAGATAAAAGCATAGTTAAACAGTCAAAATTTTACTAAGAAATAGCAAGAGACATTTTCATCTGAGTTACACTGTTTTTTGCATCATATTTCTTGAATGTCTCAGTATCACAGTAGCTCAGGCAGTGATGTGAATTCCTAGGTCCTATTTATACTATACAAGGAAAGCATATTAATAGTTTTCTACTGTGATTAAAACACAGTACCCATGTCCTTCAGTCCATAACAACTCCCCATCCTGTTTACTTAAAAATGTACCCATCACAAATCTAAAAGGAAAGTGCTTTCATACTGCAGTAATACTGAATTCACTCAATTTTTCATGGATCTATAGATTGCTTTGATGCAGTCTGAACCCAGGCAGAATGATAAGTCTTCAAATGGTCATTAGATTAAGCTCTCACTTAAAATGATTTTTTCAAAAAATCTCAAAGCATAATCATAGAATCATAGACTTCTAGGTTGGAAAAGACCTTTAAAATCATCAAGCCCAAGCCAACTGCCAACTCCACCACTGAACCATGTCCCTAAACACTACACCTACACCTCTTTAAATACTTCCAGGGAAGGTGATTCAACAACTTCATTGGGCAAAATGACCTTTTTGGTAAAGAAAATTTTGCTAATATCCAATCTAAACTTCCCTAGTGCAAAAGGAGCCATTTCCCCTGGTTGTATCATTTGTTACCTTGGAGAAGAGACCAACATCCACCTCGCTACAAAGCTCCTTTCAGGTAGTTGTAGAGCCTGACAAGGTCTTCCCTCAGCCCTGTCTTCTCCAGACTAAACAACCCAGTTCCCTCAGCCACTCCTCATAAGGCTTGTGCTCCAGACCCTTCACATGGTTCTTACCATGTTCCCTAAGGGTGGTCCTTATCTTTCCACTCCTCAGTTCCTTTCTCTCTCCTCTCCATCAGGGTTCTCCCTACTCTCAGATTTGTGCTCCACCCCAGGAGGTCTCCCTACCCCTATTTTTATATAGCTGTCCTTGGTTGAGCCTCTCTCTCCCTTTCTGGTCCTCCCAGAAGATCATCTGTTCTGCTGCAACACAGGTCAGAAACCACCCTCCCTCTCTGCAAGTTAAAACGAAGCTTCACCCGAAGGGAAAAAAGAGAGGATGAAATTCCTCTTACTACAGATAAGAAGAAAATGTATTTTTCAGTGCAGGTAAAAGAAGAAAACCTCAGGTTTTCCAATGCTCTGATTTATGAACATGTCAAAGGTTGTGCCCAGCTGTGCTTGGACTGTTTCTAGAAATGCCAGTAGCTGGATGCAGTACAGCATTCAGCTCACTGGCATGTCTTCATTTCTAATGACAAGCTTCCTTAGTCATTTTTTTTCATATTAACATTACTCCAAAATCTTCCTACTTTGTAACAACTGATTTTGTGTATTCCATCACTATGAATTTTATTGTTTTTTCTAGCATAAACACATAAAATATCAGCCCCTTCTCACAAAAAAATAAATATTTTTTGTCAAATTCAGAGGTCAATTTCCTTATCATTTTTCAACACTGCTCTAAATACTCTCATAGTTCACTTGGGAAAATTATAGGATCCAGTGAGTCCTTATTTCTGAGGGAGGTCAATTGCACAAAAGAGCTTTTAACCATGGATTTGCTGGAGCATCATTTTGTGCTGGTTTCACTTCAAAGCCCATGTCAAACTTGAGACTTGAAAGCCGTAACAGGGTCTAACCGAGCTATCAAAGTTACTATGTATAGTTTATCTGCATGGGTTATTCACCTAGCATATGGTCCTATAAAACATTAATTTGGAAATGTCATCAAATACAGATTAGAAATATAAAAGGTTAAGACATGAATGATGCAAATGTGAAAATGTGAATCCTGTAGAATTAATCTGTTAAAAGACGTTTAAAAAAATATAGAAAGCAGACGTTTCATCACAACTGAAGTTTGTGGTGATTTTAGAATTACGTTCTTTTCATAATCACTGGGTGTAGAAAGACTGCTTCCAAGCATTAATATTCATTGACAAAAAACTTGCTGTGTTTTGCTCACTACAGAACTGCAACTACTACACAATGAAATTTGAGCAGCAGGCAAAAAAGCAAACAACTCTCCCCATCCCCAGCCAAACAAAAAATCCCTCAGGGACAGGGAAAAAAAAAGTGTTTCTTCCATTGTAATGTAGAAGATGCATTGAGAGTTAATCACAGACCATGCATTACCTCCCCTCCTCTACCTTTTCATTAAGCAGCTGTCTTCATCTTGCGCATTCTGCTAGTGGTTAGGATAAGGATGAATAATTTCCCTTAACTCTCTTCCTCCTCAGATTAAATTATTTACAAGTTTGAAAATGAGCTTCCAGTTTGACATGCATTCCTCCACGGACAGGACAGGAATGCTTTATAGTCTTTAAAGAAAACTGACATTATCCATTCAAGGAGTGGAAGGAGCTCATCCAGCAATCCTGGCCCCTAGATAGCACTTGCAGGCAGACACTCCTTTCCTATTGCTCCCCTGGGCACATGGCCATCCCTGGTATGTATAATCCCCAAATTTAGATTAACCATTGCTGTTCACCTTCATAGCAGTAAAAAATGGTGATCTACTCCAGGCAACAGAAAATGGTTAAACCCGGAAATGCTGTAACAAAGACTTAAAACGGTTTGTAGGGTTCGGTTACAATATAAGCTTTGATGACAATCTTTTGCTGTCTGAATAACAGCATAATCTGAGCTTCTTCCACATGGTCAGAGAAATGAGCTACTTCAAATACACCAGTTAAAGGAACAGTTTAACACACCAATGAATGCCACCATTAAATGACCCTCAGTACCCTAATCCTTCTAGACTTTCAATCCTCTTCAGAATGACCAGCTACCTTGACATTAAATATAAATCATAAAATTAACGGCAAGCAAACATGAACTTACAAACTGGAAGCAGCTTCTGACACTTGGCTCGATATTGCTGCCTCCAAAGGAGGCCACTTCCCCCAGCTGCCGAGGAATCTGGATGGAGTCATGCAGTAGGAGCCCCAGCCGGCGCTGGTCACAGAAGCCGGTGGAGCTTGCCACTTGCTTGAACAGGTCTGGAGAAAGTAAAAGGACACCCACGCTAAAGAATCACAACCAGGATATGGTAAATCATACAGAAGTTTGCATTGTTCCAAAGGCTTGCAAATGTGGTCAATAGCCTTGGCAGACATGAACACAAACGCATCTTCAGTTTGGCAGCTTCTCTTCCCATAAAAAATGGGGTTTTTTTTCTGTTAAATAAGCAGTCTAGTGATAATTTTTAATAGCATTATTGGCTTGCATGTGGGAAGAAAGACGATTATAACACAGCACCTGTGGCATTACTGATAACAGGAATTGTGATTCTATAATACAGCCAACTAAACAGCAAGAACTTTGAGCCACAGCAACATAAATATTTTTAAAATATTATTTAACATTAAAAAATTCTCCTGCAACATACAGCATATTTTCAGGTTTTAGCAAATAATACACAACTTGGAAAATCCATTGCAGATGACCTGAAATGAAAAACAAGAGCTCCCTAACTTCGGTAAGTCATTTTCTTTTAATACAAAAGTATTTCTAAAATGAAAGAAAAACATTACAGTACAACAAATCCTGCCATCCACCAGGAATGTTAATATCATATTAAGTTTTCGCTTCTGAAGTAAAATGTCACCTGAAGCCATGTTCTGTTACAGTATCATTCTAGAAAAGAAACCTTAAAGGACAGAATTATTATCCCTTTGTAAACTGAATTGAATTATGCTACATATACATTGAGGAGGTTTCAGAGTCCATAATAATAAAAAAATCAGGTTAGCATGAAATGAAATATTTATTCAGTAGTACCCTGTTGACAATACATGACCTGAATAATTCTCCTTTTTGAAGACTGCAAGAGATGGTTAGAATAAGATAAATTCCCCCTTTTTTTGGAATTGCCTTAATATTTCATCTGACACCAGGGATACAATTATAAAGGTGCTTCAGCACTGATCAAGAGAACTTTCCTAGTGCTGCTTTGACACCTTTTTTTCTGCAGGAATAAAGGAATGGATAGAGAAAGGATTGGTTTTTAACTACATGAATTTCACTCCTCTTGCCAAGTCTAGCTTCATAATAAATAATTTTGGTATAAACCCTCCCATTACCTCTGCAAGCCTCAAGTCTTGTGTCTAGCACAATCACCTCTGCTCTGCTGCACAAATGCAAGAAAAAGAATTTAAGGGGTGTGACTCCTTGCAAACTTACAGCAATACTGATAGCAATTGCTCTGTGACTTCAGCATGGACAGGTGAAGCCATTCTACAGTCTGGCAGAGACAACTCTTTCCCCTCACAAACTATTCAGCTTTCAATTTCCCCGTTATTAAAACATTATGTGTTCTACAACTTTAAGAAAGGAGGTTATGCATTACCGTGCACACACAATGCAGAAGACTATAATATATGTAACTTCAGTAATCCTCAATGAAATAGTGTTTTGAAAAAATCTGTATTGAATAATTTTCTGAATACTTTTTCACAACACCCACATGAAACTTCCAGAATTCTAAACTGTGACATTTATGATTGCCCTAAAATCTGATCCAGTTATACACAGTCATGCACAGATGCTGTTGTCAGAATCCTTCAGCATTCTTTGACTTTCAGTATTGAAAGATAGAATAACAATTGATGAAGAACTGCTTTGTTAATGGGTCAAATCCCAGAGGTTATTTTTTGTGGTTTTTTAGTGTGTTTTTTTTAAATGCACAAATGAGTGATACCAGTTGATTTTAGTAGAAAGTTACTCTTGAGAACTACTCTTACCAGTAGATCTTTTCTGGACCTTAGCCTCACTAATGAACTGATTCATTTACAAGATAAAACTAAAACTTCAAATGGAATTTTTTTCAATTATTTCAGGACTTGGTCCTGAAAGCATAAAGTATACAATAAGACCCTGACCACACTGTAGAAAACATTTAAAAAATACAATATATTTTAGAGTGCTATAAGGCAAGATGTGCTGCAAACACGCAGTTTTGTATATGAAGGTCTGCTAAACTAGTGGTCTCCAAGGCAGAGGGTAGCAACCACAGGGGGTGAACAAGATAATCCATACATTGAGTTGTTATAAGGAAATATTTTTTTTGTTCTGTTAATAAATTAAACAAAAAAATAGTATTTATCTCAGGTTTTTTAATATCTATTTTGTTTATGTTTTATAATGTACATATTAGTACAGTACTGCATGTGTATTTTACAAATAAATACACATCTACTGAAGGCGCACACTCAAAATGTTTGGGGCCCACTGTGCTAAACTACCTAAATCCATACTGGGCAAAAAACTGAAAGCACCAGGTGGAGCAAATTAATACACTTTTTATCTGAACTATCTATGTGCTACTTAAATGTTTCTGCAATAAATAGGAGGAATAAAACCAGAATATAAACATAAGTTAGAACTAGAATAATTACATTTACTTACATCTATATTTATCTTCCAGGTGTGCTTTACAAAGGGACACAACACCAGTTTTGAAAGATAAGACACGGATTCTTCCTGTTCGACCCCTAATGAAAAAAGAAACATTGGCTGATAATATGATCAATTCAAGTTGTAATTTGTTTACTATAATGAAGTTCACCACTGTACTATAGTTGTCATAAATAGAGTCCCATACAGAACCATGTTGCCCAGCACATGTTGGACCTTTTATTAGATAAGCTAGAAACAAAATATAAAATATGGTTGTGGCTCCACAGGCACAGTTGAATTCGAATGTGCCATTTTATCACTTGAAACAGAAATGGTCTTGTTAGGAAATAATTACTCTTTCATGATAAGAGTGAGAGTAAAGATTCTTTACCCTACACTTACTTGAAAGGCTTCTCTACAAACTATTGCTATTCTCAGAGGAGATGAGGTTCCTGACAGAAAAGAAAGCCACCCATTTTGCCAAAGACAATATAACTTCACTTTAATTAGACAAGTGAGGTAGCAGTTGTTTTTCAAAAGTCTTTTGACTGTCTGTCAGCCAAGCCCTGACTTGTTTGAGAAGGACCCAGGCGTGCAACAGCAGCTTTTGCCAGCAGTGTGCGGTGATGGAGGCACTGGTAAGACATTCAAGTGAACGATGAAACTTGGCTAGAAATCACAAGGCAGACAGGCTGCACAGTTATTAACAAGATGGCATAGTTTCTAAGCTCCTCCTTGCAGCACTCAAACCTGCCCTGCGCAATGCCAAAGAGCTGGTATACCTCCCAGTCAGTCACCGTACTGCGCCTGGTCAGCCTTCCCATAACACTTACTCCTCTGCCTTGTCATGTGTCCATTGTGTTACTTCTGCTTTTTAGCACAACTGCAGTAAGAACATCCTCCTTTGTGCTGCAGGCAACACAATGACAAACCTTCACATCTTCTCTCAGTCATCTGCTTTAGCTCAATTTACTTCCAGCTGCTGGCTTCCCCCAACACTTTTATTTCTGACAGCATTTCAAATATACAACATCTATTGCAAACAAAGACATACACAACATAGGAAGCTAAAGTCTAAATTACATATTTCTGAAGCAGAGCCTTATCAACAGTTTTGAAGTGTTATCAGTAAGAATACCACTGGATAAAAAAGATAAATCATGTACAAACATGTCATAGTCATGCACTAGACTGAACTACTTGGCAAAGGTGCACATTGTCCTTTTAATGATAGAAAAGCCAGTGGTGTTCATTTACGCATGCCTGCAAACCCTATAAAAGATACAGACAGAAACTAGAGGACAAAGCTGCATTCAGTATTTGCAACCTTTACTTAAGAATCCTATGTTTTTCACCATGAATAAGCATTCATTGTTTACCTCTGCTTTCCACACTCCATTCCTCTTTCCCCTCTCCCTCAAATCTTTTCCAAATTAATTATCATCTGTGCCCTGAGAAACTCCTGCTGATGAATACCAGGCTCATGCAAATTATACAGGAGAAAAATGCAGAATGATGATTCCCTGCAAGGCATATTAAATTGAAACTTGCACGACTTATGAGTTGTTCAGTTCACTCTCCTCTCCTCCCAAGTCAAACCAATAATTTAGCATGGTACTGCAAATGAGCACAAGTGACTGATCAATTAAAACAAATCTGAAACATGCTGGATTTGCAGAACTGTGCCTATAATTACACCAGTCATTGACTGTGAATTTTATTAATATCTTTACAAATGACACTTTTCAATTATACGAAATTTGAAGATTCAGTACATATACTTAAATGTCTCCAGTACTGCTATGTACACTGGTTGATCTCCGCCTATTAAGTTTACAATGGAAACTAAACACATGTAAACCCCAGGGTCACCACTCTTACCAGCATAATTCGAACCTGCGCTTCAGCAAAATAGCTATGAGCTTTCCTCATATAAAGAACACCTCTATGTTTCATTACATTCTGCAATTCAGAATTCCCCAGCACACCTAGGGAATTGCCTGGAGGCAGTCAATTATAATTTCTGAAGTTGTACTTTCAGCACAGTGCAATGTAACGAAAACTAGACTTGACAGGGTGAATGTAAACTGGACAGCCCAGCTTAGGAGCAGACTGTGGAATGACCTCTTGGTCCTCTCTTTGCATCTAATGTAGCTGATTTGGATTAACATCCCTAGCACACCTTTTTTGGTTTTCACTAACTGGGTGTCTTGGTTTATATTTTATTCCTAGTTGAGGATAACTCAGAAGTGGATCAGAGTTCTGTGAAAGCCAAAGCAGAATAAAGAAATAAAATCTAGCTCTGAAAGGAATATAGCCCCATCCCCTACTGCCAGCACACTACTCAAAAATATAGTGTAATCTGGGTAAACCACTTCAGAGGATACTGCAGGTGCTGTAGAGGACATTATAAGCAACTGGCTTATTTGAGGTGATCCTCCAAGAACAGACTGCACAAATCTGTACTTTTTTTACTTGCATGTAATCATGCATGATTCAGTGCTGTGATGAAGGGTGGATGTAAGAAAAATGTTATGGGACTTTACTTCCATACAGTTCAAAATGTCAGTGGAAAGACAATGATTTACCCACGTCCTTCTATTTCTACACATAAATGTTTATTCTGCCATAGTAATAGGCATATCTGGCTGAAGATGGCTGATAAGAACTTTAAAAAAACAAAGACTTCCACTGATGTTCCCCCTCCTTAAATCCACCAAATGCAAAATAGTGACTTATTCTAAGTGCAGCCATTAAACCATGTGGTTAATTAAACTTTCGCTTCAACTATGGGTTGTTTGGGGTTTTTTTTCAGTTTCAGGCCATTCATTTTATAATGAGTTACACAGATTGTTACCCTTTTCCCCTTCCCCTTGTGCTTTTGGGAAAGCTCCTGATCTCCCATGCTCAGAGCACCCATACATACGTGTCATAGACATTCAGCAGCCAGTTGAGGCACATGTCCACACAGAGAGGAACGTTGACCAGGTTATTGTGGTCTTGTTCCAGTCGATCATAAATGGTGGTTAAGCAGTTAATGATCTGTAGAATATCCATCGGCTGGTCATTTTGTTTGAGATTATGCTGGTCCATGGCATCACAGGCAGCAGACAGACTCAGGAGATCCACTGTTAAAATAATAATTTAAAAACAAAAAGCAACACAATCAAGATTGAAGAGAAACAGTGGTAGCATTATGCATACCAAAAAAAGTAAACAGAACAATTTACTTGGCTTACATGCATGGCCAGAGGACATTTTACATCCTCTGGAAGTCACGTGTGAGATTGGTTTCAAGATTCCTACAGGTGCACTGTTTATTCAGCTGTAGTCTTAGAGAGCAGTGTTTATGGAAGTGAAATCTGTTTCATTTTTAGCTGTAAAGTATCTATTATGTTATTTGATCCCATGGAAACATTACACATTAATTACTATGTAAGTAAAAATTATGTTTTATGTTTCTGCAGATAGGCTAATATTTGACTACTCCATTCACCAAATGTGCTCTAAATATAGTACACGTCAGCAGCTTTCCTGAGATGTGCCCTCCATTTCTTACAGAAGTTGAGTAATCTTAACCAAACAAAACTCCTCAAGAAATAAGCAAACAAATCAGAAATGAACTGGGATTAACCTCTTGTAACTTTTCCTCTTGTGAGAACAAGAAAAACGATCAAGAAACGTTAAATGACCTATTTCAGTATTCATGAAATGTATCCATTTTTAATTCTGCAGAGCATTTACATTTATAAATATGTCTATGATTTTATGGACTAAGACACATTTAAACTTATCAGTTAATGTACAACAGAGTTTTTTGTCATGGTCATTTAAAGACTTGATTTTCATTCCAGTTTAAGTCAGTTGCATTATGAAATTTGGATGTTCAAGGCAAAATAGTTCGTCTCTGCATACATCAGCGCCAACAGGAGCATTACACTTCGGGGGACACCAAATCTGACAGTTGTGGGATGTTGGTTTACAAAGTAAAACAGGAATAAGAACAAATGAAATCAGAAAAAAAATGAGGCTATTGACACAGATCTTCCTGGTGACACATGAAAACTCTTTGCAATTCCTTGCAGAGAACTTTCAGAGTGTGAGCAATGGGGATATTTCAGCCCAGATGCTGTCAGTCCTGCTCATATATGAGTAGCCACAAAGTGCAGAATGATTCAACATGACTTGAAGGAGTAGGATCTAGCCTAAAGTTAACTGCCCAAAATCATCCAGGAAATTCATCACAAATTTGGGAAATGAACCGACCTGACTGCACAAATCATTTTTCCTCTCATTGACATAAAAATGTGCTTCATTGAGTCTTGGTAAGCAACATCTCTCAGTGACGTGTTAAAAAAAAAAAAGAAGTGCAGATGCTAAATGCAAAACCCCATACAGGATTTTTTAAAGAAATACATCTAGCTTAAGGGCACATTTGCCAGATTCACACTTCAGTATCCTATTTTATCACAGATGAAGGCTGACCCTTTGATGTCCTAGTGGAAATGAAAAATACTTTAGCTGCACACAGGGCTGCCTGGTAATGCTGCATGGAAACTAAACTGGGATTTCATAATTGCCAGAAGAATTTCAGGAGTATAAATTCCATTGGAAATCAATAGAGACTTCTGCCACTAAATCCCTTAAGCGCTTTGAAAAATTTCATCCTGTAAGCCTGACACAAGAGTGAATGAGAGGAGCTTGGAATGCTATCCCCATTGTTATGCCAAGAAATTTAACTCTGAATCTGCGGTTATGTGCAGGGTTTTAATGGAATTTTACTTTTTTCACATAAGCATATAGATATTTATTAAAAGAAAATCTTTTTGAATACTATGTTTAATGTACTAGCATATAAAATACAGCTATTCTAAGGTCAGTGTTATATCCCACAAAAACATATTTATCCAACCCACTCACAAGAGTCTCAGAAAGACGCGTTTCTTCTAATTTATTAGTCAAACTGGAAACAGAGCACTACCTTCAAAACACCTTTAACTTGAGTGTTAGGATGAACTGTCAGTTTCTCTGAGACTATAAATCAACTGTAATTAAATGAACTCCTCAAGCCTCTGAGTGGCAGCTTAATTATATATGCAGCTACAGCTAAACAAGGGTCATTCCATTTTGTGAAAGCTTTTCCCACTAATAAGCAGCGATTTCTGAAATGCCTTTCACCTCGCTCTTCATCAACCTCCTGTCCTATCTTGAAGTTAATAACACACGTTCATCTTATAACAAGCAAAAAGTGCTTGCCACCACATTCTGCTTTAGGGAACTTCTTTTTATGGGAAGAAAAGTGGCTCTGGCCTTTGCCACATTAAGCTCCTCCAGCATCTTTCCCACCAAGATTAAAGAAATGGGGCGGGGGGAGAATGTCCTCTCCCAGAACGAGGAATTGTGTATTTCTTTTCTGAAAGCAAATATGGAGGCCCCATAAACGACATTTTCAAAAGACAAGCCCCACAGTCAGATATGTATTTAAGAATTGTATATTCACAGCCATTTGATTTGCAAAGCTTTAATTGAAATAAACCATAGCACTTTATGCTTTGAACTTTTTGTGAGTGCTTTGTCACTCTTTTGTTCTTTCCTATTTAAAAGTCCAAAACTGACTCCAAAATCTGTGTGAGCAACAGCTTCCAGCTTTTTTTGAAGTCTAAGTCATCTATACAAATAGTTCTTTGGCCTCTAAGGCAAGAGAAAAAACATTAGGATGTTTGTAACTAGACACCAACCTGTGGCCAGGCTGCAGGAAAATTATAAAAGGTGATCTGGAAGAACTAACCCATTGGAGGACTAAAATGACAACAGGCAGGAGAAAGTATGCTGTGGAGGTCACATGCTGAACTTGGGGAAAACTAAACATATGGTTGGTGATAAAAAGCATTAATTGTGTTCCCAGAATGCAAGATCATCTCCTCCATAACCTGCTGCTGTTGCCTGATACATTAAAAAATATATTTAATCTAGCCTGTACAAAATCAAAGGAAAAAAGCACCCTAATAAAAGTTCCTGATTATTTTCTTTTGCTGTATCTCCAAGAAAAGTTTGTGAATACATCTCATTTTATTGACATCATAATGTTCAGATGTGGTTTGCACTTGAAGATCAGAATTTTTAGAAGTAGCAAAACAAGAAAGTCAACATGCTTTGATGTGATTATCAAAGGAAATAATATATTTTAAAAAAACAACGTTGCAATAGTTACACCTGGCATGCCCACAATAATTCTGAAGGCTGGGATGATACAGCCAAGCACTAGATTCTTCTAAGGTAACACAATACACAAGGGGTTTTTTTTTGTTAACAATTATCATATTCCATAGCCTTTAGCTTTAATGTCCTAGTGTTTTAATGTCTATTGGGCTGATTCACAAACTAAATCATAGAATCACTAGATTGAAAAAAACCTCTAAGATCATCAAGTCCAACTGTACCTGTCCTCTACTAAATCATAACCCTAAGCACTTCATCTACCTGTCTTTTAAATACCCCCAGGGATAGCAACTTTATCACCTCCTTAGGCAGCCTCTGCCAGAGCTTGGTAACCCTTCCAGTGAGAAGATTTCCAAGTGTCCAATCTGAATCTCCCCTGGTGCAGCTTGAGGCTATTCCCAGTCCTAGTCTGGTCTCACCTCCCCTGAAAAGCAGCAAGTCCAAGAGTTCATTTTTAAAAGTTTCTATTCTTGCCACCGAGAAATAGGTTGCACTTCCACTTCTGTGGGCTCTGCATTGTACACACATCTTTAAAGTGCTCCTCAGTACACAACACTGCTCTGCTTTTTATAAAGTTTGCAGGAAAGTGTATATATATATATACACAAACATATTTAAAATTCTGCGATTTTAAAACCAAAATAAAAAGTAAGAGCTAAAAGGAGCACCTACTGCAGGTGGAATTTAGGGATTTTTGGCTGTGTATAAGAACCCTGAAACCCCACGCTGCGTTCTATTTCTATTAGTGCCAAACTGCAGAAAAATAATTTTGTAATGAGTTGAATTTTTTTTTTAAAAATCTAATTAATCTGAGTTCACAAGGGACACTGAAATCATAGGATACACAAATACAATGATGGTGTCTCCAAGCAAAAATATTTGTGAGAACAAAGACTGCTAACCAAATTCCTTAAATACTTCTCCTTAGATAAAAGTATGAAGAATGTGCTAAAGTAATCAGTGTAAGCACCACCGCATGTCTCTGAAAACATCCATTCTCAGAAAATCTACCTAAATGTAACCTCAAGAGATGAACTGACTTCAGTGCATAACTACAATTCCACACTGTGAAGTCCAAGATGAGCCTAGAATTATTCAATGGTACAAATCAGGCAACATTTTGCACTTTCAGCAATAAAAACCTCTTACAAGTTACACTTGCGCATTGCTAGCTATAGAAACTTTTAATTCCAAAAATTTTATTTCTTTAAGTGCTGCACTTACCAGGAATACTTTACACTGCATATCACTCCAATTTTTTTACACTACCCTCTCAAAATGTGTGTAGCAGGAATGAATCATAGAATCATAGNGCCTCCCTACCCTCCAGCAGACAGACACTTCCACCCAGCTTAGTGTCGTCCGCAAACTTGCTGCACTATGGAAAGATGTTTGTATCACAGATTATCATACCTCTTTCTTTGTCACTGCATTCATGTTGAAATAATTCATTATGTTACAAGACTTATTGCTTTTTTTCTCTTAATTTTTTTTTCTATTTTTTTAATAAATTCAGAACTAAAATCCGTTCCTTAGTGGAATTCACCCAAGGTTACAAGCCTAAAAGTAAACATGCTCAAAGATACTGAGGTTTGACACAGTTCCAGAAAGCATGTGAGCACAAATCCAAACTTGAGATAAATGAACAGTTGAGACACTTGCAACTGTGTCAGAAATTTAACCCTGTAATTAAATGCCCAATAGTGAATGTTAAAAAATTTTAATAACTCTCCAAACTGTACTGCCTAATAAACTGCTTGTTTTGGCAACCGATTGGCCTACCAAGGAAATGATGAACAAATTATTTTGCTATCAGGTTACAATAAGCTGAAGATGAAACATCACTTTAGCGACATGTAGAATACCAAACACCAGCTGAGAGAATTAAAATGTTAGAACATGCACATCACTAATGTACAGCTGATGAGAGACTTCTGAACATAACAAAAAACTGAGAAAAAATGAAGCTAAATGTTTATTGTTATGATCGCATTTAAAGGCAACAACCCCTCAGGGGTTCATGTTTCAACTTAAACCACTAATGACTCCAGCTCTGAAGTTATTTCACCTGAACTCTCACCATTTCCAACATACTCAAATCCTGTTTGTTCTGCCTTTAACTGTAAAGCTGCGGCTGACACAGGATGTGGCTCTGGTAATGAGCATGGAGAAAACACCTGGCTAAAAAGTAAAGAAACATGTAGGGGATGTTAGCTTTGTTTCTAGTCCATTCCTCTGTCTTACAACAGACAGATCTGCAGATCACCCAGCACTGGTTTTATAAAGAACAGGCAACACGGTGGTAGCTGATGACCCTTCAGGTGAGAGGTTTCCTGTACAAGGTAGAGCTGGGGGTATGTGTTGCGGGATGGGGGTGGTGTTTTTCAGCTTCTGAAAGCTGAGAACAGACTTGTCATAAAGTCTTCCCAGCAGTGGGCAAGGCACGGGCACATACTTACAGCAGAGGGCTTTTTGAAGCCTGCGGAGTTTCATGGCAGTCCTGTATGCCGAGAACCTGACGTTGTTCAGGTCAGCTGTAGGGGGGAAATATTAAAATAAAAGATCAGCTTTACACCTTAGAAATAACCAGAGTCACAAAAATGTTGTTAAATTGAACTAGAATATACTTGCTGGTTTCAAGAACAGAAAGGCAATAAAAAGTGTATTTTAGAAACACTGCTTCACTGAGCAAAAGCCTTCAAAACCTTGACAATCAATCACCCAAAAGAAAAACACAAAGTCCTAAAGCATTACTTCCTTTTGTTCAAAGGCATTGAACTTAAGAGCACTTGAAAGGACAACATCAGTGACTGCAGTAGTGTTGTGTGAAAACATAGGAGCCTTTCACAAGGCAGGCACTGTAAGAAAGATAAGAACCTGAAACTCCATCTTGTCTGCCTGACACCAGCCAGGCTGTGGGCAGGCAGCCCTGAGAGAAAAGCTTTGCCCAGGAAAAAGCAGGTGACTCTCAGCTACTGCTGAAAAAGACCTTTTAACAAAACCAATGAAACTTTTGTGTTTTCCCAGCCATGCCCTGAGATGTAAAACCTTCCTGTTGAGAAGCCAGTTCATTCAGGCAGACAAATACCCAGGTTTCCACCTCCAAAACGAAGCTGGTAAAGGGGCTGGAGAACAGGCCTTATGAGGAACGGCTGAGAGAACTGGGGTTGTTTAGCCTGGAGGAGGCTGAGGGGACACCTCATTGCTCTCTATAACTACCCGAAAGGAGATTGTAGAGAGGGCGGCGATGGCCTCTTCTCCCAAGTGACAGGGGACAGGACAAGAGCAAATGGCCTCAAGCTCTGCCAGGGGAGGTTTAGGCTGGACATTAGGAAAAAAAAAATTTCACATAAAGGGTCACTGGGCACTGGAACAGGCTGCCCAGGGAGGTGGTTGAGTCCCCTTCCCTGGAGGTGTTTAAGGCACGGGTGGGCGAGGTGCTAAGGGGCATGGTTTAGTGTTCAATAGGAATGGTTGGACTCGATGATCTGGTGCGTCTCCTCCAACCTGGTTATTCTATGATTCTATGAAAACAGTGGGGAGCCACTGAGGTCCAGCAGCACAGTGGAGAATGGCACCCGGTTAGGAACAAACAGTGTGGTGTGATTTCTGTTAGAGCCTTTCAACGTGGTCAACAAAATAAAGGCATCAGCACAAGTGCCCACAGAGCTTGCAAAAACCTCCCAGGACACTGCAGAGATGAGGTGCGCCACACATCACACCCATCACACCACATCAGAACTTACACAAGCCTCTCAGCACTCAGTAGTGGCTCTGCACTGGCTACCTGAACACTATTCAGCACCAAATTCTGATTGTTTCCACATCAAGGGACAGCAACTGGCCTGTCGCCTAAGAAGTGAACACTAGACAAAACTGAAAAGAAAGGAGGGGCTGTCTTGGACCAAATCTGGCCAGGAAACTGCATTTGCATCTTTCTCTTCTGTGAAACCAGACTGAGGAAGATGTGCTTATTCTAATTCTGTCCCTGGCTTTGCTGAGGGTGGGCCTTAGGCAAACCCAACTTACAGTAAGAATGAAGGAATGAAGGGGATTCACTGAAAGTTGGGTTGAAACTACTGTGGCTGAATTCCTGCCATTGGTACTACTACATTAGCTAACTCATAATTTACAACTAGATTTGGAATACAGAGACTACAGCGCAGATATACCACCACTGCTTGCATTACTTACTTAGAAACAAATTCAGATTGCAGAAGTGAGCACATAACTCTGGCAAAGGGATGTTGTTCATGCGAGCAGAACAACAAATACTCAAGCCAACTGTGTGCAGCTGCATGCTGGTAGCGAACACAGGTAATTCATCAAGGCTTCTGCTTTGGGGGCAAGTCCATGAATCAGTGCTGCTTCCCCAGTGACACTGCCAGTTCCCTTTAGGGATGCTACAGCGAAGCCCTGGGGGTGGCAAGGGGCACTCTTGTGCGGTACAGCACAGTCGCCTCCAGCACTGAAAAAACAGACTGCAGCTGGCATGTTTTTGATTCTCTCATCTACCCAACTAATTCCTGGGCACAGATACTCCTGGGCATTTGAACGGTCTAGGGATTGTTTCCAACAGATCCGTTGGCATCCTGTAATTCAAGGGTTTTCTAGCACAGAAAGGGACAATTTGTGCCAGCCAGTTTCAGCATCCTAAATGCATTTAATTTACTAATGAAACTCATGGGGCTTAAGGAGTTAATGATGGGAAAGTATGTGGAAAATGTAAACTATCTATTATGTAAATACAAAAAGAACATTAAAAAGCCCCCCAAAATGGGTTCAGAATAAAGGTCCACTTAGCCCAATAAGCTGTCTCTAAGCCTGGCAGACTCTTAGAGAAAGAATGTGATGAGAAATACGGCAAATACAAACCAGTTCATTGTTGGTGTATGCACTGAGGTGCTATAAAGCTGTTTGCAATGTAGTAGCTTGGGTATAACTATCCCAACCAACACTATTTACAGGGCTGTACAGGTACAGGCAGCAGAGGGAATATAATCTCAATTACATTAATTTTAATTAAGCTGTTCTGAATGAGTAATTTGAGGTTTGATAATTCAATAGTTTTGTATATCTTAATAAAAACTATGGAACGTTTCTAAAGCATGTCATAGAGTAGAAGGGAAAGTTTCAGCTTAGTATATTTTTTCTTTTTCTTTTTCTTTTCACCTTTTTAATGTCCAGTTCTCTTGTGTATTGTTCCTGCCAGCTCCCTTTCTCACAATCATCCTGACAGGTCCAGAAGCCTTAATATGACATGGAATACAGTGAGCAATTTAAATAAAGTGACTTAATTTGTCTTGAAGGGAAATTAATAAGGCAGTCTCTTGCAAACACTATGATTTCAGTTACATTTTGTACTCATGTTAAAAATCTGCACTTATATCCTGAAAAAGAATACATGTTAAATTATAGCTAGCGTTTGATAAAATAAAGAAGCCTTCCCTAAATTTTCCCCAACTAGTCTAAATAAAGCTTCTCCAATTATTATTTATATCTTAAGAAATATTAATAAATGTATACACATATTTCAGGCATTGCTCAGGGCAGAAAGTACAGTCCATGAAGACACTTTATCCTGAAAGTACTGTAGTTTACATCTATTTTCTGCATATATAATACACACTGAATTTGTTATCAACCAAAATGACATTGCTGCCAAGAAGCATCTGCTGTAAATGATCAACAAGCAATGTCAGGAGCCAGTTTCGGAGCTCTCATCTCAGGTTTTGGGAAAGCAGCAGTGATGTATGCTTTTGGCTTTACATATTGAGGCCAAGAGTGGCTATCACATGCCTCCACTCCCACCTTCACTGCTGTTCTCAGCATTAACCCATGTTCACTTACTGTCCCTGTGCCAATTGCTCACCTCCTATCTTCATTATGCCACCACCTCTGTGCTCCTGATGGACAGCTCTCTTGCCAGGTGGTGACAGTTCTTTGAGGTTGCTGGACCTTAATGATATAGTCTCCCCCCCTGCCTACTGCCATGAAACTGCCCGTGGTGTCTTTCTTCCCCCAGAGCTACTGTTGGAACAAATGTCTTGCTCTATGGAGCAAAGAGGGGAGTTCAGGTCTCTGCTAATTGGGTTCAGAATATTTCCCTTGTTGGGATATGACCCCATTTAAATGAACTGCAGAACATAAAGACTGTCAGGAAGTAAGACTTGGTCATTGAGCTCCAGAGAGTTGGAAGTAATGTCACCACTAACAGCAAGGGAGAAGACTGAGTGAGGCAGCACAGGCACTGCCTGGCGCCCAGCCACCTGCTGCTGCTGGGAATTTGTGGAGGAGGAAGGAAGGAGGCTCAAGCAGCAGCAACCTTCTGAGGTCCTATGCATTCAAGAGTAGTTCCTCCTTCCCTGTGAGTTCCTTCCCTGTGAGTTCCTCCCCTGCCTAGGTCCTGAGGGAAAAAAAATCTGATGCTTCCTCCACTCCCAAATAGCCCACTAAAAGAGTCAGAACCTTGACTCCAAAACTTTTATTATCGCTAAGCAGGTCAGAGAGCTCTATATTACCACACATGCTCTCACTCAGCGTTTTCCTCTCGCTTCTAGAAATTATGCACCATAAGGTGGTCAGAGGGGCTGAAAAGCCCTTGGAGAATATGAGACTTTTGCAGGTTATTTAATGATACTTCCAGTCCTCATTCTAAAGGTAACTTTCAAGCTTTGAGCAAAAAGTGTAAACGCTCAAGAGTGTAATCTGGTTTTGGTCTGAAACAACGATATAGTGGAAGAGGTCAGCTGGCCCCTGGAAAGGAACAGTCTGGGGAAAAGATCCCATGGGAGTACTCAGTGATGTTCCTATTTACATCCCAGAGCAAAGAGAAATCATGGTTCTCCTGACACTCAGCCATGAATGACCTCTTTGTAAGGGAGTATGAATGCTTCTAGGAGAGAAGATTTAAGATCATGTTACAGAAAACCTGCAAGAGAGGGCAGGTGCTTACATCTGATGCCTTCACAGCAACGCACAACTGTCACGAACACAGTAATAAGGTCTCTCCATGATCTTCCCAAGCGTCTGCTGCAGCCCTCCCACTGTCATTGTGAAAAGGAGTCAGAAGTGCTAAAGTACCAGTGACTCCCAGAAATTAAAAAATATCTTTTTGCTGCTTTCTTCTTATTACTACAGACATTACAATTGTGTCTCTTTGCTTCATGGCAGTTAATGCAGTAGAGAGGTTATCTAGAAAACTGATTCCTTCTCTGTCCCTCATGTGCCTACAACATATGAATAAGTTCTTATTCTTATATTCGTTCACATTAATATGAATAACATTGGAAAAGAACTAGTGTTCTTATTACACACGTAGCTTTAATGAAGAGGACTCCAGTCTGCTGATAGGAAGAACTCCAATCAGAAGTACTATAGAAAGATGATCAGATAACTAATTCTAATTTTTTTGCATAATTATGCATGTTGTGAGAAATCTCAAAACTTAAGAGCTATGTTCTACCTCAAAAGAGCTAATACAACCTCAATCATACATTTTCCAATGTTGTATTTCTACAGTATTGTAGAAACACCTGTAATTACACACAGAAGACATTTTGAAGGCGGATAATTATTCATTTGAGAAGTGGTCAGAGATTCAAACCACCTGCTAGAATGTCCCACTGATTACTGAACAAATATCAAAAATAAGTAATTGTAGATTTTTTAATTTTTTTTTAAATTCTCCCATGCTCAATTCCAGATTTTACATTAGGATATGAAAATTATTTTAAGATGAAAAGCAAATCTTCATATTCTTGAATCTAAATGCATGAAATAAGTTGGTAAGCAACTAAAAGCAGTAGCAAAATGAAAGAGAAACAATAACCTTTTAAAAAGAAAATCTTCAACAAGAATTTTAGAATCCAGCATGGTTGGGACATTTGTTTTTATTCCTAAGTAGTCACATCTATAAACCAGACCACAGGTTTTAAGTAAGGTGTAATAACTGAACAGTTTTCCAAGGTGGTTCTTAAACAGACTAACCACCTTAAAGTTGCTTCTCCAGCTGCTATGAGTGCTGAATGACTGGGATGTTTCATTTGATAATGCACTGCCCTCTACAACAGACTAATCTCACTGAGTGTTTAAAAGCTCTGGGACAGCTCAGACTAACTCCTGTCAAACGTTGTTCATAGGAAGTCTTTTGTACCTGGAAATCACCTTGGTTTTTACATTAAAGAAGGTTACTTCTTTATATTATTGTTAGTATTATTAACATTCCCTTTTAATTAATAAGGACAAAACATTGGCGTTGCACTGGATTTTATGGGCAGCAATTTTCTCACTGTCTAGACACCATTAAACTGAAGAGAGTAGCTTGCATGCTTCAGGTGATAACTATCTCAAGAGTAAAATCTGGCAAGTTATAACTAACTTCTTTAAAAGAAACTAGGTCTCAGGTCAAATTCTCATCTTAATTTGATAACATTTATATAGTTCGGTTATTTGGATTTTTTTGTGTGGTTTTTGTGTGGGTTTTTTTTTTACTCTTCTCTTACCAGCAAGGAAAAAAAATGTGAACCTACAGTGATATACCTCAGAACCTGAAAGTCTTACTCAACCATAGCTCATAGCTTGTGACATGTTCATAGAGCTGTTCATAAATACACTGCCTGCAGCAGATAAACTATTTTGGGAATTACATGTCACTGTTGTCTCTGACAATGCCTAACAGAGGTTAAAAACTGTTTACTGTATGGTCCTGAACAGAGCATAATTTCACTACCAGACACTAAGCTTTCATGTTTTATCAGACATTAATGGCACTTGGACTTTTCAAGAAGCTTCATCTCACATCAATTCAATATAGCTGCTATTCCCTGACCAGCTGATAAGAATGTTGGGCTTCTTCCTGCTGCCCAAAACCCAAATATAAATCTTTTAATGACGCCCGACAGTGACATATATGGTTTCTTTAGGAACTGTAATTTAAAAATGCAAATTAGACAAACGCACAAAGGAAAGAAATTAATCAAGTAACACTGCTTACTATCAGTCGAGTCTCAGCCATTGACTCTTTTATTATAATACTAATTGATGCCATCATCTATGCTACTCTGAGAATAACTAACAGTAAACAGTGCTATTAAAACATACAGACGTACAGCTTAACGACTCTCCATGAAACAATATGGCACGCTGTACTAGACCTGTCCCATTGAGTAAAAAAAACCCAACAAACTGATAGTGCCTCTGCAAAATCTTAAGTGAGAGGTACCCAGGGCATCAAAATGCTACTGACTGCGTCTAGACCAAGTGGATGAACACCACAGCATGTGTCAGCATCCTGACAACTGGACCAATTGAGATCAACTTTGGGAATTCAGTTTTAAGGTGTAATGGCTTTTCTTCAGGCTGAAAACCCAGAAGTGCAAGAAAGGATATGATGTACACCTGGGTTATACACCTTTATACGGTTGAGTTGTGAGTAGAGTTTGCAGTCAGAAAGGTCAGAAACCCTTCAGGTATGCTAGACAAGAAGTAGCTGCAATAGAAAATCCTTAATAATTAACAAACAAGCATCAAAAAATATTAATGAATGGTGTCCATTTGCAAACCAAGAGTGTAAAACTCTTGAGTAAAATGTTCCCATATTGGTCACCAACAGAACATTACCAAACAGAACATCAGTCTCTGTAATAGTCTTTTTCATTGCTAATATAATGATGGTTTTGTTCTCAAGAGATAAAAGTTAAACTTTACCAACTAACTTCTCTACCATGTTTTTGTCTGTTAGGTGTATGCCTACACAAGATACACTCACACACTATTAGAAAGGTTACCTACTCTAGGTCTGACTACTACCCAAGGTAACAGAACCCAACTTGTTCTGTTTTCTGAAATAAGTTTTTATTATTCAGATTGTAGTTGTCTTCAACAGGACATCAGTGAATAAGATACTTTTAAAGAAACACCATATGTGTCACATTACTGGATTTCAGTAGAAATCAGATGATGTGTGCAATAGGCACATGTCCTGTCAGTACAAACACGGAAATAAATCAGCTGAATTCAAATAAAATCTCATATTCAATACATGATGTGTTAATAAATGTTATTAATGAAAACTGTTATGACAGAGAGGGGCAATTTAGGCTCTTGAGGTAGCATTTCAGAAGGACAAATCAAAATATACAAACCAAAAAGAATAATGTTTATCCACCTTAGTCATTTGGAGGTGGAAGCTCACATTGCTGCAGAAGAGCAGCAAGCCACAAGATCAACACAGTAACTGCGGCTCAGAGGTGCCTTCCAGCCTTCTCCCATTTTATGTTTAAAAAACCTCCAACACTTCTTCCACGTTCACCACAGAGAACTGCTGTCCCCATCCCTCCAAATTAAACTGAAAAGCTGGCATCAGTGCATTGCAGTCTGCAAGGGGGAAGGAGTTCTTCACCATCTTGTCTTGCCTTGATGATCAAGAAAGATAAACAGATGCACAGAGAAACATTTCTGACTGCACCCTACTACTGCAATTAATGTTCACAGTGACACTAATGCACCTGGAGGAGACTCATCCTGACATATGGAAAGGCTGGAGGAGGGGGACAGCAACACTATGGCACAGCAGACCAAACCCGCCTGGGCCATCACATCAAAGGTTACAGTCATTTTCAGCTTAAAGGCAAAATACTACCATTTTGAGCTAAGCTGCCTGCCATTAAATGTTCACTCTGAAAAGATCACCTGAAAAAAATTATGCAAAGCCAGATCTTTTCGATTCCCACTCTTCTCATCTCCCTTCTCACCCAAAGGTCCTTGAATTCTCCAGGATAACAAAATAACAAATTCTCATTTCAGAGATGCCCTGGAGCTATCATGAAGGATGAGAAAATTTGTAAGTGAGCTATAAAAGAACAGTGTTAAAAACGGATCTGCTGTAGGGGAACTGCTTTTGGAAAGAAAAGCAGCTGGAGTGGTTCTTGGTACTTTAAAGACTTTTAGATGGAAGTTAGAAGAAAATGGGAGTGTTTCAAAACGGTGTGAATGCAAGCTGGGCGATGTCTGTCAGCCTCTGAACCTTTGAGACTCACATATCACTGATTTTTACTAACCTTCCCATTTCACCATTTGGGGTTTTTAATTATGTGCTTAGTTTATGTGGTTAGTCAAACTATATCAACATCTAGTAGATACATTAAATGATACAGCTAAGATCACTGTTGTGACTATCTGTTGCCACTTCTACTTGACCAATAAACAACAACTAAGTCATTTAATACTGATGGCTTATTATGTAACTCTAAGTAGCCATAACTTTAACTAAAGAGTGAAAATTGCCTAACTTGAGTCAGGAACAGATGCTTCATTAAAATAGATAAAACTGGTACATTGTATAAAGAATAAAGAAAAGCAGTCCAGAGCAAGAACTTCAGTATCTTAAATGGAAAAGCTTCTGTTAAAAGAGCAACCAGTTGGAAATTTGATATGCATACTAAATTTCACCTCAAATATTTTACAGTTATTACTAGTATCTGTATAAATGGCCACGTTACAACAAGCAAGCTCAAAAAGTATTTGAAAACACTTCTTTCATGGGCAGGTTATTTTATAATTTCTTCCTCTGGGTTATTTCTGCTTTCTCTGATGCAATCCCTGTCGAAGACAGGATACGTGACTTCCTGGAACAACAATCTGATCAGGCACAGAAGTCTTCACAGCATGTTCCTACCTTCCTTTATTAGTACCAAATAATGTTCCCAAGTAATTCAGCTTCATCTTTATGAACACCTAAACCTCTAAATACATAAAGCTGAAGCAATTATGTTTCAAACTTGCAGTTCATTTAATGCAGCAATCTGTAGGTGTGAGAATTGGATATGTGAAGAAAAAAAACCCTAATATTTTACCTATTTTATTTTATTTTTTAACAGTAGTTTCTTCTATGTCTCAAAGACACAGGCAGGTGAGGAACATTACCTTGGGCCAGGTTGCATCTTCCGTGTTCACTTAAAAAAAAAAAAGCTTTCAGTAATTTGTAGGAATTTAAATTAGACATAAGGTTCCTCTAGCAAATTACTATATACTGGCACCAATTAAAGTGTGGTAAACTTATGGAAAGGCAACACATCAGTCAGCACCTGGGATGTATAGAGCACTACATCACATAGTTCAATTATTCCCTACAGGCTAAGTGTAGGAGTTGGAAAATGGAAATGAAAACTCTTGACAGCATTGATGTAACTTGGTCTCCCTTTTTAGCATTTACCTGGATTGCAGAGTTCAAGTTTTCTATCAGATTTTTAAAACACATGCATACTAACATCTTTACTAGCTTCTTCATATAAATTAGAAGCAACATTTGGATCCTAATGCGGAAAAAAGTAATAGTACCTAATGAGTATGCAATGCAAAATCGACTTTAATAATATCTTCTCAGATAAAATATTACTGAACAGTCTGAAAAGACTTCAAACATCCCATTATTACCATTTTGACCTGAGGCAAAGCAAAGCACTGAAAATACATCAAGGGTTCTGTTCAAGACTAAACGGGTTATGCTTGTATTATGCAATTTGTATGAGAGTTAGGCAATGATGAATACACCCAATTCAAAAATAAAATAAATTGGTAGGCTATACAGTACCACTTTTATCAAAGCTTCACCCCATGCAACATTGTGCAAAGAATCACCTTGTCTAATCTGTTTTGTACACATATATAAACACCTACATTTACTAATAAAAATACACATTATACAACCTTCTCTAAAATCAGCATCACTTCCACATTAGTAAGCATCTGGTCTAAACTCCAAAAGAAATAAAACTAGCCAGAAATAGGACTGCCCTCTTAGACCTTCCTTGCTCCTGAAAAAGAAAAAAGCAGGATTTTGTAAGAAAAAGAAAAAAATATTCCTTCCACTAGCTGAAATAGGGAAGTACCAGAAGAAAAGCAGCTGCAACAGGACATTAGGACTGACCAACAACAGCACCAGAAATATTATGCAATATCTAGATCAAAGGCAACTGCAGAGTCAGAGTGCGGTTCAATTAATAAGCAACTGTTTGAAGATCTACCTATATTAAAAGGGATGTTGGCATGTGCAATTACTATTTGTTCTGAATCTTTTAAACTACTCGCTTTAAGAGCAGAAAACTAAAGGAGACAAGCAGGGTAATACGTTATAATTAAATGGCAAGTCAATACTTGTCGGCTTTTGTCTTTGGTTGTCCTGAACTTATACATCTTACACCCCTTTTAGACATACACAGCTGTATTCTGGTTAATTTCTAAACAAATTGTTGCCACAGTGCTAATACTATTAAAAAAAAATCTTCACACTGTTTTACTCCTTTTTTTTAATCATATCACTTTTCTAAAGTATTTTTGGTATGTCTTTAATTGCAGAGCACTGTGGAGATACCAAAGTCAGAATCATAGAATAGTTTGGGTTGGAAGAGACCTTAAAGATCATCCAGTTCCAACCCCACTACCATGGGCAAGGACAACTCCCATCCAGTCCAGGTTGCGCAAGGCCACATCCAAACTGGTCTTGAACACCTCCAGGGATGGGGCAGCCACAGCTTCCCTGGGCAATCTGTGCCACTGCCTCACCACTCTCATGGTGAAGAAATTCTTCCTTATGTCTACTCTAAATCTGCCCTTCTCCAGTTTATACCCATTTACCCTCATTCTATCACTGCACGCCTTTGTGAACAACCCCTCCCCAGCTTTCTTGTAGCTCCCTTCAGGTACTGGAAGGTTGCTGTAAGGTCTCCTCGGAGCCTTCTCTTCTCCAGGCTGAACAACCCCAACTCTCTCAGCCTGTCCTCATACGGGAAGTGCTCCAGCCCTCTGCTCATCTTTGTAGCCCTCCTCTGCACCTGTTCCAACAATTCCATGTCCTTCTTATGTTGAGGATTCCAGAACTGGACACAGTACACCAGATGAGGTCTCACAAGAGAGGAACAGAGGGGCAGAATCACCTTCATGATTTCAGTTAGCCTGAAATAGATTATGCTGGCATAAAGAGACTGCTCTCAGCAGCTAAACTAGAGTTTAGTAGGAGATAATTCAAGCTATTTTTCATCATGGTAAATAAGCCAGCACCAAATGCTAGATTTGACTACCCCAGTGCTCAAGTTGGCTTATTTAAAACCAGTTTATGTACATGTACTGTACAGACATAACCTCCTTTATGAATGCAGCATAGTCACTGATATATCTTCTACAGAAATAGCTTAATTTTTATTATACCCTCTATTATTTATTAACAGAACCATTAAAGGAAAAGAGTTAGCTATTAAATGGTCTGCCAAGCAGCCTAAACTGGAGCATGAATTGCCCTATTTTAACTTATAGATGTGCTTCTGTTAATAAAATACAAAGCTCCTAAAAAATATAAAAAACCCTCCACCAGAGTGGCACATCTGAAGTCATAATAAGCATGCAATTTGGGTATTCAAAGTGACATCATGACAGCTGCCATGCCTTCCAAGTATTGAAAGTGCTTTAAAAATAAAGCAGCGGTAACGCAGTTTGGCAAATTGCTTCAGTTGGCTTCCTACCATCCAAAAGTCAACATTAACAGCAGCTTGGTTTGATTTTTTCATCTGCCTTTTGTAAAGTAGATTAGACAGTGAGAAGATTCAGGATTTTTCTTTTGCTTTAATTTCTGTCCCAGTCATTCAGTAAGATTTTGCAACAATGTACCCAAATTACTTTGTATACCCAGCCACATTCCAAACATGCTAATTGAAATATTTTTTCTGCTGCAGGTTTGAAATGTATTATTATGCCTTACATATTTTCCTTGCAGAAAATTTTAACCTTGATAAAAGCACTGAGTCTTGCTTTCACTTCATTTTTTAATTGATTCTGGAAATCTTTGCCGTAACAATTAATTCAATTGAAAAAAAAATCAAACCCACCCTGAAAATCTGTTAGAGGTGTCTTACCTAAAGACTGGTAAAGCTCAGTCATCTTGGGATGATCCCAGCAGGTCGTTTGGGTCTCATGGCTACAATACAAAAGATGAATGTCAGTAAAGTAAAATTGCTTTTTCCATCACACGGTGAGCCATCCAGGTTGCACATCAGAGCACAAAGCCAGATCACTGACAGCAACCTGAACTGCTCTGGCAGGGGGTCTCAGCAGCAGCAGGTATGTCTTCTTTCAACATGAGAGATTAACTCTAAGTGCTTTACTTAGTCATGGGCTCAAGAAACAAAATAAGAGCAGTGCTAATATTAAAAAGACAGTAAATATTCAGATATGCTACAATGTTTTATGGAATTTCTAAGTATACTGACCAGTTCTTAAAAACTCCTTGTTTTGTATGGATCATAGAATCATAGAATGGTTTTGGGTCAGAAAGGACCTTAAAGATCATCTAGTTCCAAATCCCTGCCACGGGCAGGGACACCTTCCACTGGATCAGGTTGCGCAAAGCCCCAACCAACCTGGCCTTGAACCCCTCCAGAGACTTCTCTGGACAACCAGTTCCAGTGCCTCACCACCATCACAGTAAAATATTTCTTTCTAACATCTAAACTAAATCTCTGCTCTTCAACTCAAAAGTGTTCCCCCTCGCTCTATCACTGCAATCCCTGATAAAAAGCCCCCTCCAGCTTTCATTCTCTTGTTCCTCCAAACCAGAGAAGAGACACTTAAAAGTGCTTAGTTGTTAAAGCATTTATGGAAATTCTGACCAGATACTGAGATCCATGGTATTTTTGACTTGCTTTAAACTGTGTGCTCTTTACACACTTTCCCATGTGGTAGGTAAGAGCTACTCAAAGCAGCGGTTGCAATCCTTTCTTTCAGTCAAAACATCTGTATTAAAATCCTCATGCAACAGCCCACTGACCCACCACCAGCTTATATGGCTTTTCAGACCAATGCATTGCACCTCCAAAATTCATGGCCTCTTTTATTGCTGCTCCTCTCATTTCTTGGGACTCCCAGGCCCTTTCCCATGCCCTGAACGTCCCTGTGCACTGTCAAGCAGTAGAGCAGTTAGAACGACAGGGAAAAGCTAAAGCGGGGTTACAAAACGCTGCAGTATGACTAGAATGTAAATTGGACAGTGTCTGCATTAAGGCTAGCAGTCTTCGGCTTTGCAACAGAACATGTTGCCAAAAGACATGCAGTGTGTGAATGCCAACAAAATAAAGTGTTAGCAGGTGTAGTAGCAACTCATGTCTCCTATGATTACACATCTCATTTCTTTTTCTGTAATGACAGCATAGCTAACATGACAATGTTTCCATTAACATAGAAAACTTGAAAGAAATGATCCTTATCTATCCTGTAACCAAAAAATTCCTGCTTGTACACACTTCAGTTGTCATTAAAAGATGACCATGAGTATTCATAAAAAATTCTGTGAAGATTATATAACACACAGTGCTAGCAATCACATTTGCCATTTCAGTACTTAGGAAGAAGACATCCCGGTTCCAATACACACACAATCATTCAGGAGAAAATATGCATGAGAGCAGGACTTGATCCACAGTGCTGTGAATCTCCGGGAGCACAGACCTTCCAGCTCCAAGAGACTAAACCTCAACCCAGCCAGTGGGCTGAACGTACCTGTATGTCCAATTGTACACTGGAAGACTGATACAGTGAGGCTGTTTTAGAGAACAAATGGTACTTAAGTTCTCTTTCTGATGTAGTGATGTTCTCAAGAACACCTTTACCATTTATAGAGTAAGAAGGGATTGAAGGTTTCAACAAATCACTTCAACAGTACACCTACTCAAGGAAAAAAGAAAATTGCGACATGTTTTCTTAGTATGATTTAATTTTGGTCTTAAAAGATAGGCTATTTATTTGATCCACGTGAATGCTTTACTGGCCCAGTAACCTCCATATATTCAGTAGCTTACTATATATAGTATTTCCAGATTTTGCTCTGTAGCTGCAAGAAAGAACAAAAGGGATCACAAGCACTAAGTATAATGGAAAAAAACGCTGCCATAGCACTGCCCTAGTAGAGCACAGGCTTTTAAACAAGCTCTGTCTCATCAGCCTCAGCATCCCCTCCTCTTCCTTAATTCCTGTGGTGACCGAAGGGAGTAAAAGAGGGAGGAGGTCACTACAAGAGTAAAAAGCAGTCTTGTTCCTCGCTCTGGTAAAAAATTAGTCCTGCAAAGAGAGGTAGTTGCAACCATATTGAGAAATCTGAGCCTAGTCTAGTTTTTTTGAGGGGGGGTTGTTGTTTTTTTTTTAAAAAAACATGGAAACTGGGTAACTTCAAGTGAAAACCTGTGGATCTGAGCCATCTGCACCTGAGCTCCTGAAGTTCCTACCACACTTGGCAGGTTCTTCAGAGAGAATGCAGCATGAGCAGCTTTTACCATACCCACATATAAAACGCATTTTTGAAGAAAAACACAGTTAATTTACACATTGAGCCCCTGAAAGCTTGGCCATCAGAAGCCTCTGCTTATACAATGGCGGCCCAAAGGAAAAGAGGAAGGGAGTGCATTCATCTAATAACCCTGTAGCCAGAAATGTCAGGATTTAGGTAAACAGACCCAAATAAACACTGAAATACACAGACCTGTGACCATTTGTTTGTACCCAATGTCAGTTCCAGATCAACAGTTCCTCAAGCATGAGCCTGATCGCCCTGGCTTGCTTCCCCAGGGGCAGGTAGCCCCAAAAGTTGGGGATATCTGAATAGCTACTGTAACACAGCTTGTATGCCAAATCATGTACTAAAAATGAGAATAAGAACTCATGCACACAGCAACAAAAAAAACACTCTGAAAATAGTCTACCTAATTTTCCTTGTGAAATTAGTTGAGCAGCCCTAGATTGTTCCATGGATAAACTTCAGACTCCATAGCTGCTAACCTGGTAGCCTTCAAAGGCACCAATTCCCCAACTAAGAATTTTAGAGCTATCAGATACCTAGCAAAATAGGATTGTGGAATCTCACGTCTGTGTTGGATAGAAAAACAAAAGGATTATCTTAGATGTGGAAAACTATTACAGCTAATCACTAATCAACATTACATGGGTGAGTAAATTTACTGGTTTGGGATGTTTTTTTAATGTTTAATGGTAAGACCCAAACATTTACCAGTGAATTTGGTGTGTATCATTTAAGCTTATGGCATTTGGTAATCTTCCTGAAGACTTGTAACGGATTTTCCTAAGACCTAGTAAGTAAAATCTCAATTGCCAAAGAAATACAGGAATCCAACTGTTTTCAGATATTTTGAATACCAGTAACTCCAAACCACTACTCAGTGTGCTTTTCTTTCACAGTATGAGGTTAATTCCCTTTGAGATGAACATTTTGTAAAGAATGATTTTATCCACTTCACCTGCAAGCGACTAAGACTAAATTTGCAGGGCAGGTACATATCCCCTCTATCTCCCTCTTTGCTTCATTTATAAACTACATCAAAACTTAGGGTAAATATCCCCTTCTTTAGGCTGCAAAAGTCAAATCAGTAAAGATTCTAACTCTTGCTTCTGCCAGCAGTGACTACCCATGGGGCAGAGTGCCCCGCACCCTTGGCAATTTAGCAGAGATCACTCAGCCTCATATCCTGTAGGAGATCCAGCAACAGACTCATGAGCCATCAGCAAATCTCTGTGTTATTGCAAGAAAAAGCAAGGTACTACAGGAAACTGAACCTTGGTTGCTGTGATTTCTGCAGAGGTTGAGTGCCCGTACCAATCCAGGGCAGATTTTGCTGGTACTTTACATGCAGAACACAGGAAGGCTGCAGCTATTTCACTCCAGCTAAAAGGTGTGTTTGCCTCTTAACTGAATGTTTTCAGCTCAGAAAGTTATCAACAATTCTGCACACAAGGGCAGCTCCAGGAAAGGTTAGATTCCATCGAGGCTATTCTTCATAAGCCTCTTTGCCATTTTCAAAGACCATTTAATTGTGAGCTGTGGGGTTGGACCAGTGGGGAAGGATTTGCATTTATGCCCTTATTGTGAACACCGTTTGAAGTGAAATGCCAGCTCAGCTGTTTCAGGCAGCCTCAACCACATTTGGGAATGCTGTAGCATCCTTAATAGATCTGCAGCAAAGCATTTGCCAGAGTTTCAAACTCCGGTGAACAAGGCCCTTTACAGCTTGCAAGTCAGAAAGACATGAAAAGCGTAGCGTAAGTCCTCTTGATTAGCAGCAGCTAAAGCAGAGTGAGAATATGTGCAGAAGTACTCAAGATGCTTTTCCATCGAACCACCAACATAAAAACGCACTATGCAGACAGTCAGTAGTTTTGCAGTACTGCACACGCTCAGAGGATACATTTTTCAATTTGGTTCTACATTTAGGTCAACTAGATTGATCACTAGCTTTTAAATCACAGACATTTTGCAACAAATAAAAATATAAGTAGGCTCAAGTGGCGTATTTTTCTTTTTCCCACCTGACTTAAGCTGCAAAGGTGGAAAGGAAATTAAACCAGGCCTGAAAAGGACAAGAGCAGGAATGGATAATGGTGACACCTAGGCACTGGTGTGACTGGCATGCTAAACACACTGATAATTCAGTGGGATAAAAGCATAGTCTTTACTTAACACATCCTTTGGAAACTGCCGGACCACTTCATTAAAGGATGATTGGATTATACTAGCAAAGATAATTTTTATGTATATGGGGAATTCTGTCACACCACAACATGCCTGTGTGAACTCCTCTGTTCCAGCCAACAGAGATTTGTCTTGCATCACTGTTGGCAGAGCCAATAACACACAGGATTGAAAATCTGAAATTAAGAGATGATATACTAACTGACACACTAGCTGAATTACGGTTCCTTTGTTATAACTTGATCAGTCTGGACAAAACACAGCTATTTACCTTCCTTCCTTTTATATTACTTCCGAGCAACACCAGCAGCAAGAGGAATGGAGAGTAAAACTTCCCCCCACCCAAATTCCTGCAGAAACTTCCTCCCAAACATTCCAGCATAAGCCACACTAAAACATTCACAAACCTCTTAACTGGTTTTGATTGCACTCCTTCTTCTAAATTTTTATTTTGTTTTGGGTTTTTTTTAAATATGTATCTAGGAATCAGTCTCATGTATTCACTACTCAGCTCCCGAATCTAGAATTTTAGATTGCAACTGCACAGCCCTTTTTAAACTCTTACACCCTGCTTCATTGCTGATAAAAGAGCCGGTTCTGCTGCGCTACTCCCCTCACCCCTCGTTCAAAAATTTGACATGAACTAGATGTGCATGTGTGTAGATATGCATAGAATAAGAAATTCTATCAGGCAGCACTAAATAAAACAGTTCCATACACTTACAAAAAATACAAAATTAAAGTAATATTTTACAAACCTCTGAACTGATCAATTTTCAAACCATACAATTTACAATACTTCTCACCTACTGGCTTTAAGATGAATAAAATGTTATTCCAACCACCTTATGACTGTTGTCAAATAGCCAAAATAAACATGATCGAGTTGTTTGAATTTTACTAAACTAACCAAAATGCAACTCAAGTTAATTTTATGAATAGACACTACTGCTCATTTAAAAGAAAAGCATTTTCAACAGCAGATGACACTGATTGCAAGGAAGACTTAATAGTTGTCTTTTAACAGTGTTTCATTAATTCCTTAGATAAAACAAGTTAGTGTTATGGAAAGTATTAGGGATGTAAAAAGGTGGCACTCCTTTCTGCTTTACAAAGAACTACTGTTTTTCATCTGTAAATCTAGAGACTACTGATCCATGCAGAGATTATTTCTGTTTAAGCCAAGGATCAGTGTCTTTTCAGCAGGAATTTGACTTTAACGTGTTTTATTGGCTTTTGTGAGATTTATCAGACTGCTGAAGGCAGGCACCAATATATATTGAAGTTTCTTGCTGATACTGGAAATGAATAGTAGGAGAAGGGCAAATATCAGCTGCCAAGTACTGAATAGTAACTCTTTTTTTTTTTTTTCCTTCCCTCTCCTTGATGTTAAACATTTATTTTGTGAACTCTGTCAGGGACAAAGATTCCTGCTCAGTAGCTTAGGCTCGGCGAGCCTGCCCTCCTAGCTGTTACTCCTCCACTAATCTATTTGCTTTTCAAAGCTTCTCCTCTCCACTTCTCCCGAAGCAATTTCACTGCAGGGTCTTGCCAATTCCAGCCTTAGTTGTGGCCGCAAACAATTCCTTAGTGCCCAAAGGTCAAAGACCCTACATATAACCACGTTTCTTGTTTTCTCAGCTCTGCAGGCGTACGCCTGCAAAACCCACTTCTCATCCCAACTTCAGCTCATGCTGGGGACTGGGGACACTGCTGGTGTCCGAGACTGTAAGATGTTTTACAACAGGTATTAAGAGGCAATAGAACGTACCACATAATAACAAGAAATACAGAACTTGCAATGCAACAGCCCAGAGGGCATTCTCCCCACAGCCCCGCCAGCTTCTTCTGTCTATTAACTTGAAAAATTATTTCCAAGCATGAAATTACTGGGAGCAGCAATACACCTCTCAGGAATTCTGATAAAGTTCACTCCCGAACCGAGCTACACCAGTAATGTTCACAGCACTGCGCTACCTTTAAAACCCGAGGAATAGCGAAAAGAGCCAATTCCCATCCTCCCAGCACCCCGCGTCCCCAGCACATCAACGACCGCAGGGTGTCACCTGGCCGACCCACATCTGGCCGAGGGGGGGGCACCCACATCTGGGGGCGATCCCACACGTTCCAACCGGGCGCATCCAGCCCCGCGGAAGGGGAGCGGGTGGTGAATTAAACCCCGTTTCAAGTTCTCAGCAAGGAACCGGGCAGCGAGTTGACCTTTTTAGCGCAATAAATGAAAGGCACGGCCGCTCCCCCCCGCCGCTCCGGTCTATACCCAGACACGCCGCTCTCCACCTTCGCGGAGCTCGGGGCTCACAGACAGAACAGTTCGGGTCGGGAGAGACCTTAAAGATCACCTGGTCCGATCACCGCCACGGGCAGGCGGCTGGCACGCCGGGAGCCTCGCCCGCATCCCCGTCCCTGTCCCCGTCCCGCCGGCACCTGCCGCCCCCCGCATCCCGCTCACCCCTTGAGCTGCTCCCTCATGGTGGCGGCGGCGCGGCGGCAGGAGCGGGGCGGCTGGCGCGGGGCTGAGAGCGGGGAGGGGGGGGGCGGCGCTTCCCCGGCCGCGGCCCCGCCCGCCGCCTCCCTCCTCGCCACCTCGCGTCGCTCCTGCCGCCGGGATTCGGCGGCCTTGGCAAATCCCAGACTTTCCCTCTGCCTTAAAAAAAAAATATTTATTTTTCTTTATTTTTGGCGTGGGGAGCGTTTCTTCGGGTTCCCTCACCCCGGGCGATGGGAGCGCGCAGAGGCGGGCCTGGCACCCCGCGGACTCGGGAGGGAAACTTTTAATTACAGAATCACAGAAGCACTAGGTTGGAAAAGACCTACTGGATCATCGAGTCCAACCTTCTCCATCAGTCACTGAACCATGCCCCTCAGCACGTCGTCCACCCGTGCCTTAAACACCTCCAGGGATGGTGACTCAACCACCTCTCTGGGCAGCCTGTTCCAATGCCCAATGACCCTTTCCGTGAATTTTTTTTCCTGATGTCAAGCCTAAACCTCCCCTTCTGGAGCTTGAGGCCATTTCCTTTTGTCCTGTCCCCTATCACTTGGAAGAAGAGGCCAGCTCCCTTTTCTCCACAACCTCCTTTTCAAGTAGTTGTAGAGAGCAAGGAGGTCTCCCCTCAGCCTCCTCTTCTCCAGGCTAAACAACCCCATTAAAATATGCACCGCAGCTCAGAAGGATTTGAAACGCCTTAACGCGGGGCTTTGTCTTCACAGCTGTTAATTATGGCGCTTAAAATGCCGAGCGGTTTATTTGTGAGTGAAATCGGGTAATTTCATTCCATAAGGGCTTGCCTCATCCTCCCGAGCTTCTCTCCTGGAATTGTCAGAGCAAATGGAATAGTTCTGCTCCTGCCGAGTAACTGTCGCAATGTTTCTTTGTATTAATTCCTAATTAATATGCAGCGCACAAATAAAAGCGAACGACCTCCTTTTGGTCTCACCAGCATTTCAAATCAGTGCAGCCAGGCTGTTCTTGTGCAAGTTTTACATCCTACATCATCTCCTCGTTAAAACAATACCATGTAGAGAACTGTGTCCTTCATGCAACTCAGTAATTTTTCAAGCCGTACAGACTGTGCTTTCTTGGTAAAGACATCCCAAAAGAGTGCCTTCCAAATGGACCAAAGAAGTCCCTGTTTTTACGCTGTGGAGATGCAGGCCTAGAAGCATGGGAAACTCATCTGACCCCAAGTTTCTATACAGCAGGTATATCCCATAGGCTGCTTTCCTATTCCACAGATGCTAGTAACCACTGAACTTGGTGGCTTTTATAGAATCATAGAATAGAATCACAAGGTTGGAAAAGACCTCTGAGATCATCGAGTCCAACCATTCCTATCTGCCACGAAACCATATCCTTAAGTACCTCATCTACCTGTCTTTTAAACACCTCCAGAGACGGTGACTCAACCACCCTCCTGGGCAGCTTCTGCCAGTGCCTGATGACCCTTTTGGTGAAAAATTTTTTCCTAATGTCCAACCTGAACCTCCCCAGGTGCAGCTTGAGGCCATTAAGTACCAGGATATTTAGGGTTCCTCTTAAAGGCTCCAGGAGGCTGGGTTACATGATTTTAGGAAAAGCTTAACAGCAGTTCAAGGAAACCCCTCATGTTTGGCTTTTTTTTAATTTTTTTTCTTTATTCTAGAACTATTAAAAATAAATTGCTCAAGGTTCAACCCTTCAGACCCTCACATGCAAATATAAAACCTAATGGAATTAGATGTTAAACAGCTATAGTTTCTAGAATATTCAATCTGGTTCTAGTTCACTTACCTATAATCCACAGCATCACCCCAACATACAAGGAAAAGAAGATTAATTTTTGTGTAAACAACAATTGCTGTGTTAAAGCATATTAGACTCTAAGAATTTTTTCTTTACTTCAGTGGACCTGGTATTATATGAGTCACTGAATCAGATAGCTTAGTTTTGAGGCGAATGAACTGACTCAAGGCTGTTAATTGTATTATATCAACAACCCCATCATTTTCCATCTTTACCTAAGTTTTAAGAAATGAGACTTCTCTCTTTAAGTCTTTAAAATAGGATGTTTAGCATATTCCTTGGGAGAAACCTCACGGTCTATTACAAGGAGTGAGCAGCTGCTGGTGTCTTACAAAGGGATTTGGGGTAGCCAGAAGCCTGCCGTTTCACAGCAAAAGTGGTTTATTTTCCTTCAAGAAGTATCCAGCACTGATACTCTCGATACACATTCCTTCAATTTTTACTGTTTCTGGAGTTTCCTGGTGTGCCTAAACAGAAGCTTGATGCTGCTATTATAGCATTGGTCTTCTTTCCCATACAATAGTGCCAAGTAATAAGAATTTAAAAACCAGTCTGAATTTCTCATACTTTGCATAATCTTCTTTCTCCTTGAGTTACAAATAAAACATTGTATTCAATTAGACTCACAGCAGGTGAAAACCCCAATTAGTGAATCCATTTTCTTGGCTTTTTTCCCCTACCTTACACCCACACATCACTTTTTTTTTTCCTTAAACAATAAAGCGGTATTCTGAGTCATTCTTCAATTGAAACGCAAATTAACCCTTTGATCTCCCAAATCAAACTATTACCCACTCAAAATCATCCAGGGGAAAACATGAATGTTGAAAGATTAAGGGATTAAGGCCTATTGACTTTATAATTTGATTTTATATTGAATAAGTTCTTTTTAATGTAGTTCTGATTGTTGTCTCCAAATTCAAAAAAGCTTTTAGCTGTTTTGATTGACCTCAAAATTATACTTTTGCTGTCTAATTTACACAATATCACTCATTCCAAACTATTTTTACACTATCCATAATTTATTACAAAAATATATGTTGTTTGTAGTATAAATGGTTGCTGTCTTTGTAACTGAAGCCAATCTTTATGCCATACTTAATTTTAAGCAATTTATTTGTTAAAATACAGTCTTTTCCCCATAGAAAATAAAACAGGATTACAGAGTAAGCAGAATTTTAATTCCCTGTGGTTCTTTTCTTCTCCAAGGGATATCCAGTCAATTTGTGCACTTTCACAGAGACCTTATTCAGAAGGGGAAAAGTGTTTATTTCTTTTATATTGTAGGTTTGTCCTGGACTATATCTGATCAAAGTATTTCTCTCTTCAACATTTAGTGACACGAAGTGCTTAATGGGAAATCACAACCCCCAATAAAAAAATGAATAAATATTAGAGACTAGCATATTACCACCCCACCCCACCCCCAAAAAAAGAAGTAGATTTTGTAGGGCCCTGCTTAAAACTGCTTAAATGGGCAGACATTAAGTGTACAAGTTTGCTTGTAAGTTTAGCACTTCATGAGTCAGAAAACTAAAAAGACATTTCTTTAGTTTTTCTCTCAATAGAAGTGAAGATACAACATTTTCCTATGAACTAAGTCTTGCTTCCATAGTTCTGTGAAGCATGTAGTCCTCCTTGCAAGTGTGGCTTTAATATTTCTCAGTTGTCTAGGCAGTGGATTACCAAATACCTGTCTTGTATATAAGAAAATGTTGTGCACTGTGTTGGGCTGGCTAATCTGTTACGCTGTTTGAGTCTATTTTCTTTTCCCTAGTATATATAAATACAAAGAATCACTTGGGATAGCATGATGACATTTTCCTGGATCATCTGTCTTAAACATGCTCCAAGGGCTGACACCTCCAGGATTTTCTAAGCATTTGTTGATAGCTCTTTTGGAAGAGCCAAGAGGATACTGGTTTGGATGCTGCTGGTTTGCATTTGTTTTGGGTTTTTTTTGGTTTTGGCTGTTTGCACATTACCACTGAAGAACATTAAAATACTGTAAATACAATGAAAAAAATAGTTTTGAAATTCTGCATTCATTTTCCCCACCATGCACAGTGAAATAAAGACCTACTACAACATTCATAGCTCTGTATGCTTATAATCACCTATTTGCACAATGGGAGAGTTGGAGAAAGAGCACACCACTTTATGTCCAGAAGGAAACCAGTCTTCTGAGAGATTAGCAGGTACTTCTTCTTACACAGGTCTCATTCTCCACAGTGTAAGGCAGCCGTGTAACTAGCAAGTGGACATGTTATATTGACATACTCTTGGAACAGGAAGAGTAGGAAAGGAATATTTGTTATTTTCTCTCTCTTTTGTATTATTTTAAATAAAACTAATTCTGTAGTAAATATTACAGAGCTCGGAGCAATTTAATGCACAGTATTGGTACACAGCAGGTGTGACAGGAGTACATCTATTCCTGATGAATGCACAGTGGTACAACCTCTACATTCCTTTGGGCTCTGCCTGCTTTTACAACAGTAAAGACAAGTGATTAAAACTGAAATCTTAGCCTATGAGATGAGTATCATAGAGACTTGGGAGTAGTCTCTGTGCCTTATGTTGCACTGCATTACATACTGTTTATAAAAAATTAATGAAAGGGTGCTTGTCATTTTGGATATTAGATATACATATGAATTTAATCCAGCTGAAATTTTGGAAAGGCTAATTTGGAGAGGCTACATCTATTATTTTAGCTGACAGTGACAATTTAAACATCCTGCAGTAGCAAAGTGTGTGTTCAGTCTATTGCCAGGGGTGTGACGCTGAGAAGAGGGGTAGAATGAGACTGAGGTTAAGTAAAATGACATGACTTGCTGGATGCAGAGAGTAGCACATCCAAGTTCCACCATGGTTATAAGCTCTTCAGGTAAGCACCTGTAAATATCAAAAGCTCTTTTCTCCCTTCAAAAACCAAACAGCAATAAATAAAAGAAAATTAAGAAAGGAATAATGTCTATTCTTCCAGAATGAGGATGAACTGGAGTGTGAACAGTCCCAAGAATGGGAAGATCAAGAAGCATAATAGTGGCAAAATCCTAGATAATTAGAAGTGTTAGAAACCCCTCTAAAATAAGGCTTTTGGAAAGCTAACAACAACAACAAAACAAAACAAAAAAAAGACTTAAAATCTACCAGCAGGAAACTTATGCCAAGCAAAACTGCTTGCTGATCTTTACAATCTACACTTAAGACTTGAAAAATAATAATTATGCCATAGTAAATTCTTGGTTTGAGGACTCTGTGTTGGCAAAATGAATGGGTATCATTTCAGGGAGTAAAGCTGAGAAAAAATGCAGACTAATAAGGATAAATTAAACAAAACAATGAAGGCGAACTCCATTTCTTACTTTTATTTGTGTGCCCAGTTAGAAATAAGTGACTGTTTTGCCTCCTGGGGGATTAAAATAAGCAAGATTTCATAAACTCTCTTGCTGACTGTCTCTCTTTTCACCTCAAAGTCTTTCTTTCCATGCATAAAATTATGATGCAAACACAAAAGCTAGCTTCCCAAATCATTAACTTCTCTACTGTTGTTTACCAATGTATGAATCTCAGTATCAAGAAACCCTGCATCTTACAGTTGTACTCCACTCAGTGCCTAGAAAATCTGCTGATAGCTACTGCTCACCATTCATTCCTGGTCGCTAACAAACAGCCCTCTCTTCCAGACGTTAAAGGAGAGGCATGCCTTCCCTTTTTACTAATTAACTTTTTGGTTGCATTCCATAAAATATGTATTTTTGACACTATCAAATATATTTTGTTACTAATCCCATGCAAACAAAGAGGTTTTTCTTTCACTGAACTATTTCTTCATTGAACTTTTCTTTCATTGAACTGTTGTCTAGAAATGAAAATATTCATTTTGGGGAAAAATGCCACTTAGGTCATGCCAGGAGATTACATGCTGGGATGTACCAAAAGTAAGGATGCTCTTAGGAGGCAAAAGAAGACGATAATGAATCTATTGCATTTTATAACAGCTATACACAGGCAAGTTCCCAATCACACCACTAACTAGGCAAAATTTGCACCTTTGATTTAATGCATTAGTTTTTTGGTGTCTGTATTTTGGCAATGCATGTTTTCCAGTGTTTTCAGAAAACCTGTAGTTTTTGTTCCTTTAAAATATGCTTTGAACCTGTCATAACTACTATATTGTTTCCTCAATGACTATACTATATTATACATAACATAACAATCTATAATTGTAACAACAGGAGGCCTTGCCTATTTTTATGTACACACTTGGCGTTACCATTATCTCCCCAGACACATCAAGGTTGTTGGCCTTAGCAGCTATGATAAGTTTGAGGTCTACTCCTAACCTTTTCCACAGATTGGGCCACACAGAGGCCTGACAGGAAAAACAGTTTCTTCTCCCTCCCTAGTAAATCATACTTGTGTTGATTTAGTTTCCAAACCAGTGATTCTTTAGTTTCTCCACAATACCCTAGTGAAACACCAGCAAAGCTTAGTCTTCCTGCATAGCATGATTGCTTTGCTTTTTCTTCCTCTAGGTCTTATGAGGAAATCCAGAAATCAAAGAGAAGTGCAGCACTGCACCTGGGGAAGAAACCAACCTAGAGAAATTAATGGGAGGAGGGAGCAGCTGCACCTAACTAGCCTCACCAGTAATTCCATCCAGGCTAACTGCTTCATCTGATCCAAGTGATACTTCTCATAGCTTATTTGCATAGAAATGCAGCTTCATATTTAGGATTGTGCAACTGTTCCCAAACGGATGTCAGACTTGGTAACAGCAAGATAAAAACTCTAGAAAGGAAGGAAGTTTCTCATGTGACATTTGTGGAATCAAAGCTTTTTATTTCATTTCAAAATAATATTCCATGAAAAAAATGTACTTTAACTTCAATACAAAATGAGGCAATTGTTCATATAGCTCTGGCAGTGTCCTTTAATGGCAAGGGGCAATAGTTTCATCTTGTCTGTGCCAAAAAGTGAAACTTAGTGTTTATATTGAAATGCATATACCTACATTAACTAGTGCTTCCAGGGATGTATTATTCCGTATCAGCTACCGTGGAGCTATGCCCTAGGGCATGGATATTATTTTATCCTAATTGAATCTAAATGTATGTTAGCACTTAAATACTTCAGTAAAGACGGATACAGAGGGATTCTGAGGTAAGGTAAAAAGTATTTCTTAGCTAAGTGTGAGAAAATTATTTCATTGAAGTCTACTGCGGCAAGTTCAAGCATTTACTTTTTGGCTCATGCTTCACATAATTCCAGACATCTACTGCTCCTTCATTTACTTAACTGTAATATGGTTCTTCCTAACAAACTAGTCCTCCCAGCTTTTGCATTTTGGTGTCTTTGTGTAGCTGTTCTGTCTCTGGCACAGGAGCTGGCAGTTAATTCAGGAAAGAATCCTATGAATGCTAGCTGATAAATAATTGCTAAATTATATTGCACAGTTTAAACTTTATGTTTAAGTAAGTCGAATAATGTCAATGCATTTAATAGACCTCAAAGTCTAGGTATACTGTCAGTGTTTCATATCATTGAATTGAACCAAATCTTTCACAGTACATCTCAACAGTCTTCAAATTGCTTGCAGTTGTACCAGCATACCTTTGTTCTGTTTTTAGACAGAAAATGGAATCTCTTAGTGAAAGAATAAACCCCCCAAATGAAGGTTCCCTTTCTAGCAGCTGTATTTGTCGTGAAAAACTTGCAATGAAAATCAGAGATGCCCTGTCTATACAAGTCGAAGAGCCTTGACATTTATGGCCAAAGGTACACAGATGACTTTCACAACCTACCATCGTTCATTATTAAATTAATTACAATGGTAACTGTATGGCGCTCAAAGTCAGCCAACTTGATTTTTTTTCTTTCTATACTAAACATTCTCCCACATTGAATTAATGAAACAATTTCCAAATCTGTATTTGGAACTAGCTTCATCTTTAAGAATCCACTTTCAAAACTGCAATCTAAATCCTGAACAATCCATGGAGCCTTAAAATTTTAAAGATTTAAGCTTTGGTTATGGCCCACGTAACTGTTCTTAGACCCCTGCTGCTACATCTATCTCCCTATCAGAAATATCAACCTACAATTCTAGTACATCAACATCTGCTTTTCTAAATGTTCAGTCTTGAAGAGAACGTTATTGCTTGGACTAAGCAGAATTACCCATCTTTATTGTCTCCCTTGCTACATGACACAGAATGCCAGATTATTTTAGGAGTTCAAAATACCTAATTCCATGTTATCAGTCATAAGAAACAACACACAGACTTTGTCACCTTCCTCTCGAGAAAAAAAGGAAAGTATTCAGTTCAATCAAGATTTCTCTATATCTACACCGTACCCTACAAATGCAGAGTATGTACAGAATCCAAACTATTTTTTTATTTAATAATGTTCACAAGCTGGAATTTTTTATGCTGTCATAAATTTAATAGACATAGACAGTATATTATCTACTGTTTAGAAGACAATTTTCTGAGTGTCCTTAATGTTAGATGGATCATCTAAACTCACGCTTCCTGCCTTAGAAAACCTTACAACTGCTTGAGCATTCACCCTTGATCACAAAACACCAAAATCAGTCTGTCATATTAAGAAAATATGATGGTGTTCTAAATTATCATTCTTCTGCAGAGGCAAACAATATTCATTAAGTATCAAAAGCTCTGGCTTCTGATTGCCAGCTTTAGACCTAAATGCCATTTTGCAGACAATTAGCACTATTTTAGTTAATATCTTTACAGTAATACGCATCAGGCATGAGAAAATAAAAGACCTTCAGCTTTACTTTTTAACTAAATCTGGGTTAAGATATGTGGTGTCTAAATACTTTCGTATTTGAGTAACGAGACTTATTTGCTTATGGACATTATACTTTTTACCAATATTTGGAAATTCATCTCTTGTTACTTTTGCATAGCTTTGTTGCTGAAGTTGCTCTTATTTCTCAGTCTTTAAAATCTGCAGTCATTATTTCCCAAATTTTTATTATTTCCACCCATGTTCCTCAATTTGTTCTGTTTTTAGAGTAACTAATGAAGCAAACAATTTTCTAAGGATAAAAATAATTTTGCAAAGATTTGCAGAAGCTGACAGATTAAGAATTTTGCCAAGTAAAGCCCAAGCAGGGAGTGAAGGATTAGATCCCATCTAATCCACTGCTTTTATCAAATCAGTGTGTTTAATACTGAACTAAAACCTTTGGAGAGTTTGGTTTTTTTTTCAGCAGCTAGCCAGACTGAGTATTCATTTGACTTTATTGTAAGAATTACAATTGAGGATTCAAAAGGAAGAAAAGTATTTCCTTTTTCTAAGTAAGGTATCATAATTAAAAGTCTTCGGTTCCCTAAAAACAAATATTTTTTTATCCTTTATGCCATATTTTTTTTATTTGTCTGATAATTTTTGTAATAAACATTGTCCTTTACTGAGGCTAGCGTTTATTTTAAAATTTTAAGAGGGATTATGTGAAATGAAAATCATAATTTGATGATGATAGTGCACTTTGTTAGGTTGGAGAGGAAGAAGTGACTGATTTTGATAGCTATTTTCATGTCAGCTTGTACATGAAACTTGATAGTAATCTGGAGAAAGCAAGGCCAGTAGGACCATGTAGTTGCTGCCATTCAATTTTTTTAGTCAGCTTTCTAAACATGACAATATTTTGATATTTGGATTTTCTAGTGGCATGACATCTTACACCTACATTGCTATGCATGTCTGCCCTGCTAACAGTAGTAACCTCTTGGGCCCAATTTCATTTAAATGTCATGCAGAAGAATATAGTCACAATTGCTTTGCTGTGCTACATCCTCAAGCTTTGTTGATAAACCTACCAAATAAATCAGCTGTTAATCAAAGTAATTATTTTTAATGTGTGGACTGTCTATCCAGAAAGCAACTGTTGTGAGAAAACCAGTTCATCAGGAGTAAAGAGCAGCCATATCATAGGCTATTTTAAAGCATGCTGAATGCTTTATATGCAGTTTCCAAAATCTGCTGCAGTCAAATTTTCTAAGGAAAAACAACTGTTATCTTCATTCCAAAACTTTGCAAGATGGCACAATTTTTGACAGTTAACTAAATGAAGAAGCACCTCCAATGCATACCAGCAAAGCAGCTGGCATCTTATGGCATTTCTTTCTAAAAGTTTAATTATTTCCAAAGGAATGGTTTAGGTAGCAATTTCTAACAAACTGGTAAAAGGTAGGACTTAGAATACTGATCAGTTCTCTTGGACTCCTCTGCGTTCACATACACTACAGCATCTTGCCAAGTTTGTAAACTGCAAAAACATAGTGTGCAATGACAATCCTCTAACCCCTTTTGTGCACCGTATGCTACATACTGAATGGAATTTTAATTCCAGACAAAATTTTGGCTTCATTCCTTAGTGTGTACAGGTTGTTCTCACATTGGCAGGCTCTTCCATTCTCTCATTTAAAATAATTTGATGGATTTTTAGTTTCATGTGTTTACTTGTTCCTAGATGGGCACAGTTTATATAAATCAGTTCCAGCCACCAACTCTGCCACTGAAAAAGACAGTCCTTATTTTCTTGATTTAGGTCATCATGCTGAAATCATATTTTTCTCTACTTTGTCTTTTGTGCAATTTGCAATTAAGGCAATAATTTAAAATACCCCTCTCACAACAATTCAAGTGTCTATTCTTATGTTTTCCTCTTTCTAACTCAACATTTAATAAAGTGCCAAGTCTGGTATTACATGAGAAATTTGATGAGAAATTTAGCACTAGATTTCAATGAATTCAAGATAAAGCATGTTGTCTGAAAAAAATACCTACAGATAGGTGATGCAGAACTATTCTATGCTACCATTCTTATATGTTCAATTATTGTGTTAATATTATTCATTTCAATAACATCTTTTTATAGATATGGTTTCATCTGAGCTGCCCTGCCTTGATATAATCAAACTGACCACAACTAAGTCCAGGGAATTTAAATAGTACTATAAATAGTAAATTACTAAAAAATTTACAGCACTGACCTTAGATTGGTGTGTATGTGTAAGAGCAGAATTGAGATTGCTATTTTTAAGGAGCTCTTTCAGTTTTATTTCATTGATGTAGCAATTTTTTGGTCTTTACTGAACCATAAGGGAATTATGTAGCTGCAGAGAGAGGAGTACATGTAGAAAAAAGGAGACTTCAACCCTGACTGAATTTGCCATCAGCCGATATCCTAACCCAAAGGAATCATTTGGTCAGTCTCTTATATCATGTAGAGTTAATAAAATAATATAATTAAGAATTGCTATATCTTTTGCAGGTATACGAATAGAACAAAAGTGGATAGGGAAGTAGTGGGCATACTGTATAGTAACTTCCAGCTGGCATATTGTCTATCTACTGATAGGAACATTGAAATAAATAATCAAAAATAATCTAATTAAAGAGAAGATCAATTAAATCAGGATGAGTTTTTGGAAATAGTAAGAGCTTGCAAAACAGTGATATGAAAGCAGCAAGATTATTAAAATGCAGAATCTTATATATTATACATTAGGTAGATCAAAGCTTCTCAGTGATAACGAGGTACTGATTAGGGGTTGCCACCTGTTTGGTCTCACTTGCAATGGGAAGCTATGTTAGAGGTTGTCAGTAGGTATTACACTTATGAACAGCTTCCATTAAAAAAAAATATTTTTCTTTTGTGAAAGACATTTTCTTATTCACCATCACGTGTTACTTTCTTAGCAAATACTAAAAAGAAATTGTGTATAACTCAGGAAGGTTTGTGAAACAAAAAAGAAAAAGAAATTGCAAGTAAATGCTCTTACTTGAGAGACATCCCATACTTCTCTGAGGTAGTGGCTGAAAAGCTGAAGAATATAATATAAGAATATGCTTGAGCTGTGGGTTTGGAGCGTGATGAGTCTTGCAGCCGGCTGAGCTCAGAGAGAAAAGGGTATAGCAAGATAATTACCATGGAAAACGAAAAACCTAGAGAACAAGGCAGGAGGCAGTTTTCTAGATTTTTTTGGGTTATTCCTCTAACTTTTCCACAAAGAGGAAAGCTGTGACTTATGGAAAGTGTGTAGGTGCAAATGTCTAACAATTTTGGGAGGATCTAATAAAGAGAGAATTGAGGACAGCTGAAAATCTGCAAGATGCAGAAAGACAAGGCAAGGAAGGCAGTGATGATCTTTGTTAGCGTCCTTGGAAGTTGCTGCAGAACTGGCAAAATAGATGAGAAGAACTTAAGTATGGAGACACTTAAGCAACATTAGTCTCTCAGGACTTTAAATGAAAATTTGTAGGAGATAAACTTATGCATAATGGGAATAAAAGGAAGAGTGGGTAAGAGTCAGAAAGATCTCTTTAAAGTCAGTGGAAATTTAATTTGGGTTTACAAAACTGAGGAAATCTGTTGATAAATACTTTCAAACCCATGCGTACTGAAGGAGAGTTGTTTGGGAGATCTCTTGGTGCTATAAATATATACCATTGACCAAAACCAACAAAGGGACTGGCACAGGAGAAAGCAGTCCTGTGACTGACTCAATCCAAACTGAAGAGGACCATTGCAAGACCACATAACGTGGGCATACCCACAGAGGCAGTTTGATAAAGGATTCACACTGACAGTCTCATTTCCACTTCTTACTTCTGGAATAGTGAACAAATGCCGCAGAGCAAAGCAATGCTGAGGGGCTTGCACTTGATTTTCTCAAGAGAAAACTATACAGATACAGATTTGTGTTTTGCCAACAGCAAATATTTATTCCACAATACTTTGGGCACTGATGTGAAAAAACATGATACATGAGAGGAAATGCTGAAAGCCACATTCTGATTCCTTTTACTCTTATAAATAAGAAGTTACTTTGCAGAAATCCATGAGTATCTCTTTCAATCCATGAAAGCTTCTCTCGGTGTGGAACTAAAATATGATTTCCAAACTTCTGACAGTAAGTCTAATGGGATCCTAAACTGCCCCCACCATAACTCAGAGTTGTCTGTAGGTTATTCTATTCATTTCAGGAGTGTTAGAGTGCAAATAAATGCTTATTCATCCCTTAAACTGGAAAAAGGAGAAGAAATAATAGCATAGGAAAGTAAGTATTACCATGCAATGACCCTATTAGTAAAGTTTTAATTGGTTTTGTGCCATAGCACAAATAAAATAGTGGAAAAGCAGATGAATGACGAATGTGCAGCAGAAAACATCGGTCAAGTATGAAGATATAGAACACCAGCTGCAACTGAACAGTCTGCTAAGTGCTTTAAATTGTTTGGTAATGTCACAGCAGTATTAAAAGAATAAGCACTTTCATTAACAGGCAGTAATTAAAAGAACAAATAAGGTGAGTGCACCTATGGCCAGAAAGATATCTCTTGGTGAGTATTGTATATGTTTCTAGTAATGGTTTATGTCAAAATAGCTCAGTGCAAAAGTCTGAAGTTCAAACCAGTATTTGGAAATTGTTGTGAGCTCATCAGTCAGGAAAGAGACTTTTAGGAATCAGGTTTTTAAGCTCCAATTTTCAGGTGATACTTAAAGTAAATTGAATAATACAGAAAAAAATATGCTTTTTAATACCTGGGTCTTACTGGCTAAAATATTCTCACTGGCAGAAGTCTGGAAGAAATTTTCTTCTAAACACTGACATAAAACTTCAAGATGCCTTTATTTCAAATTATTTGCACAATGAGTTTATATGGAAAAAAATAGACTATGGTTTAGGCTTAGTAGTTTTAAGCCTTGTTTTTTATTTCTTATTCCTGTTATAATTGACATTTCCAGCTGCAAAATTAATAGTCTGTTGCACTTAGGAAAATAGTTGCAAACTACTTATTTCCAGTCTCCAGGGCTTCTATAGGCTGAAGCTGGTTATGATTTCAAACAAGATTAAGATTTGAAACAGAAAGTTGAGGATATTTAGTTTGCTTACTTCTGCTTCCAGAGTTCACTCTTTAGATGGGAAATCTGCAAGTAGTATTACATATCTGAAATCCATACTCACAGACATGTATCTCCTGTATTTCTAGACCAAATGCAGAACCATCTTTAATGAACAGTTTCAGTAGCTTTTCCAAGGGCACACGTAAGCAGAAAGTATACATAGATATATTTTGGGAAACACAGAATTTAGCCATGTTGGATAAATAATAAACTGGCATTTTCTTCTCACTTGCCACAACACTGCTCAAGGGTCTGTCCCTCAATGAATGGAGTCTGGAATTGAAAATAGTAATCTGTCACGAATCCTAGCCAGAAACAGCCTTGCTGCCTGTCATTATTACAATAAACAAGGCTACGAATTCCTTACAATTTAGGTAAATCTTGCTAGTGGTTAGTTCAATGCTTGTAAAGATCTAATAATCTAAAATTATCTTCAAAGTTGATATTTTTAAAAATGTAGGTCAATTAATGATCATAAAATTCAACATTGAAAGAAGCCAGTACTGAACTTAGAGTTGCAGAGCAGCTCGCTTAGACAGAATGCTAGGCATGAAAACTTCTAGTTAAATAAAGACCGAATTCTGAATGCAGTGAAAATAATTCAGTTTTTATGATGCTCCACTTCACCAAATTTATCTAAGAATATCAAATGGCAAAATTCTGCAAAATATTACAGTTCAGAAAGTATCTTCACTGGAGCAGGGAGTGGAAGTCTAAAAGAGAGAAAATTAATTACTTTAGCATGCTGAATCTCACAGAAAGCATCTGACAAGCAGCAAAACAGGAAAAGTGTAGAGTGAATCTGAACAAGGGGAAAATTAACATGACCTAGCAAAAATGGTGTTTTGTAAAAAGAAAGAAAATAAGTGGTAGAACAAATGAACATATATGTGGATGTTTCAGAACCTCAGAGTAACAGCAATCTCTGTAGCGTTCCAAGTGACGAAGCGCCAAATGTCATTGGCCAACCCACCATGGAAAGCTTTTAGTTAAACTGAGAGGGAGTTTCTTCAGGTGTATATGTGTTCATGATTTTAAATGTTTTCCAATTCTGTAGATCTTATTAGTTGAAATGCTAAGCAGTTCTACAAGGGCAAATACTAGCAAGGTAATCACTGTATAAAAATATACCCCATTTATTAAAATGCAGGAATATTTTTCATGGAATGGATTATACCCCAGCTTTTGAAAGGCACTGAAATGTATTTACTCATTAAAGACTCTTCTCTGCAAAAATCTGCAAAATGAAGTATTTTAGAAAATGAAGAGGGAAGAAGGAACCTTCCTGTGCCAAATTAAAATCCAGAGACATAATGGTAGAGAACATTTAGTTACTTCTGATCTAAGCTCATTACTGACAAGCCAGGATACATAAAATTAAACGAGTAGTCTTTCTACTGACTTCACAACACTCATCATCTACTTCCCTTAACATTTTTCCCCTTGCTTTTATTTTCTTAATCTCTGTCTACACACAAAATATGTGTTTCCAGAGGACTACTTTTTCTTCTGTTGTATTGATTGCATGCTTTTGCTTTAACAAGGCATATGCAAACAGGATAACTCAGGGTGCATTTAGAAGATGTGGTGCTAAACTCTTGAACTGCGAAGTATTGCTGCAATGTACTCCCAGATGATTGTATCCACTTCAAACTTTCAGAAAAAAAGTATCCAGCATCATCTCTTCCACTAAAGGTCATTATCTACCTTGAATTCTCCAAGGATTTTCATATGGCTTCCTACAGCCTTCTCCTAGACTGCATTACAGTCTAGACAAGTGGTCTTTGTGGCGAGTGTGGAGAATTGGCTGACAAGTCACACACAGAGGGTGGTGGTAAATAGTGCCTTTTCAAACTGGCAACCTATCACAAGTGAGGGTACCCCAGTAATCAATATTGGGCCCAACGTTGTTTAGTATCTTCCTAAGTGATCTGGATGATAGGATCAGGTGCAGCCAGATGTATTTTTATGATGATATCAAGCTGAGTGGGGAAGTGGACACTTTGGAAGGGAAAACCACCCTGCAGGAAGACTTGCTGGAAAAGTGGGCTAGCAAAACCTTGTTAAGTTGAAAAAGTGTAAGTGTAAGGTCTTGCACCTGGAAAAAACATTATCCAGGAGTACAAAAAAGGCTAGGATCTATCCAGCTGGGGAGCAGCTCTGTGGAAAGGGACCTAGGGGTCCTGGTGGACAATAAGCTCAATATGAGTGAAAAGTGTACAGCTATGGTGAAGAAAGAAAACAGGATGCTTGGTTGCATCAGCAAAGACATCATCAGCACTCCCACTTTACTCAACGCTTTGTCAGGCCACATCTGGAATACTGTGCTCAGTGTTTGTCCCTGCTATGTGAATAAAGATGTGGACAGGCTGCAGACAATTGACAGAATGGCCACTAAGATGACCAAAGGACTGGGAAGCCTGCCGTATGAGGAAAGGCTGAGGGAACTGGGTTTGTTCAACCTTGAGAAAAGAAGGATTAGGGGAAACCTTTTGACCATGTTCCAGTATTCAAACAGTGACTACAAAGAAGATTGAGACTCCTATTTTACAAGGAGTCACCTGGAAAAGATGAGGGTGATGAGTACAAGTCACTCCTGCAGAGATTCCAAAGAGGCACAAGAGGAAAAGTTTTTACAAAGAGAACAGTCAGCCACTGGAATAATTTCCCCAGGGAAGTGGTGTATTCCCCAACATCGGGCAATCGTAAGATTCATCCCAACAGGGTGCTGGCCTATCTTGTCTAGATCATTCTTTTGCCAAGAAAAGTTGGACTAAATAATCCTTGAGGACCCTTCCAACCTGCTATTCTATGATTTTATGATTGGAGTATGGTCATAATCTACCTTGGTTTCCCTTAGGGGTAGGTCCTTTTTCTTCTCTCCCCAATTCTAAACTGTGTGAGGCAAGATGATATTTGAAAATAGTTTCACTAGAGATGATGCATGCACTTACATTTCAATTTCTAAGAGGGGAAATAAAACAGAAGAATACATAAATAGCATCATTTAAACACCAAAACCAGCACTGAGCAGATGCACACTCCACTTAATGAGGGACTGACCACGATTCGCTATGCATGCATCTTTTACAGATTCTCAGCAGAATCTCCTGCTTGGTACAGATTCTTGAGTAGAGTGACAGACTTCATATAAGATCACACTGTTGAGCAGCAGGCTGGCCATGAATAAATGTCGCTCAGGAGGTTAGATGTACACAGCGACAGAGATTATGAAATTCAGCCTCTGTCCTGAAGAATAAATACCTCAAAAAAAAAAAAAATTCTAAAATAGTGACATCCAAATGAATATAATAATTTTACCTGAAATATATGTGTTTGAGCATTCTCTATTTATGAATGACAAGTAAAGAAAAATCTTTTTTTGGAAACAAAAGCACAACAAAACATTTGCTGTAGCCCTGAATACTAATGATGGAAGACTGTTGCTATGGTGATGCTAATTTTAACGCTCTTGCCTGTGGACTTCATATGAACTGCCTGTTTTAACTTTTGCAAATGTCATTTACAAAATGAAAACCCATTAATGACTGGCGAGGGCACAATGTTCCACTTTAATTAGAATAATAAGGAATGCTGATGCACAAAGTACAGGTTTGTGAATTGCTACAAAGCCCACACTGTCAAAATTAATTACCACTGATGAGGATTTTGTTCTATTTTTTTTTTCAAAGGAAGCTTTAGAATAATACAACCATAGCTTGACTTGGAGTTGAAAGCAGGTTTTCTCTCTTAATACTAAAATGGAATAAAAAAGTTTCCAAGGCTGACAGGATAGGAAAAGGTACAGCAGAACTTAGAGCTGTGACTGAACCACGCTAAATGAACACTGATTCTGGTAATGGGGAAATGCAAATGCCAGCACTGCTGTGAAAAATAAAATATTTTTCAGATAAATACCTGCTCAGTAAACCAGTCAGGATTGGAAAATAAAGTGTGGTTTTGAAGAATTTAAAAATACAAGTTAAGGACAAGAAACTGAGTGGGTGCTAGGATATGATTATGGATTGGGTTGGAGGGTTATTGCTGTGACTTGTTAATTTCCAATTTCTGGGCCAAGTAGATGATGTCTAGAAAAAAAAGATGTAGACAGCAGTGGTAGTCTCTTTCATAATGCACCAGGCCCTTGAAAATCATGAACGTTTCACATGAGAAGGGGAAAAAGTTTCAACTACTATTTCTAATTCTGGGGAAAAGTCTGAGCATACAAAGTAGGTGCTGTGCTGTTAAAGGTGTTTCAGTAGTACTGACTGCAACAAGGAAACCATACTGCAAAGAAAAGCATCACAGGCAGCTGCTGAGAGTACATTATTCAGACTAATTGTTATTATTAAATATCTCCATTGTAGTACTGCTTAGAGAACCTCATTTAGAGTTGAGATCCATTGTACTGCATGCTGTATTAACAGAAAGGAAACGTGCCTTCTCTTGTCAAGAGCTGAGCTGGCGAAGAACTTAATTTGTCTTTATGCTACAGTGCTATTTCAGTGTGAGATCATTGGAAGTTCAACTGGTGTGAGGAGGAATAGCTGCAAGAATATTTTTCTAAATTTGCATTCATGGTAGACTATGGTTTAATGAGTAGTCAAACTTTTTCCCAGAAGCATTAGTATAAAACTCACTCTCGGTCTATTGGTATGCTTTAATGCTGGTTTAAAATGGCCTGGCCAATTTTGCCCTTGTTGGCTGTTGTGCAAAGTAGTTTACTTGTACTCAGCTCTTGCCTCAAGATGGATGGAATTTCATTGTATTGTTGAAAACAAAAATATAGCCAAAAATTAGATGTGACTGAGAATGGTTGTGTCTACCCAGTCTGATTTTAAATGTAAGGTTTTTTTGCTAGTGATGCATTTTCTCAGAACCTATTTCCCTCTTGCTGCTTGGTATATACAGGAGTCACTGGATGACCACTGAATAGTGATCTCATCAAAGATTCTGTGAGCACTCGCTACTCATATCAAAGGATTATTCAGAGCAGGGATTTATGTTGAAAATGTCAATGTCAACAACTGATTATAATTTTTGCAGAGAATACTAGTATGTTTATGTGCTACTGCTGAATGCAGCTGTACTTAGTGTGATGGATGGCCATGAGCCTGTTGCTCTTGAGAGTCAGTGAGGTCAAGACTAATTCATATTTCTGCAGTCCCTTGCCCAACCCTATGTTATCTCAGAACAAGGAGACGCAGAGAGACCCTCTTCTACTCAGTAGGGTAAACTAGGAACTGGTTGAAATTTGGAGGGAAACACAAGCAAACAATATTTAACAAATATAGAGTTGAGGTGTGTTAACAAGCTGACACTGTGAACTTGGGTAGCTTCTCAACATTACGAGGCTACTAAGAAAATATATTTATTGTTCTTTAAAATTCTCCATTAATCCCCATGAAGAGGTAGAATGTGAAAAGTACCTATCTTTTGTGCAGATACACAGTAAAACTGATACAACAGTAAGTGACAAAGCAGAAAAAATGCAGAGAGCGCAACACTGCCACAAACAGTTTCTAAGTTATCACATATTTTTTTCATTCATGCAACAAAGTGCTCTTCTGGGCTATTATAATAATTTTATGAGTATGTGTAATACAGTAAACATGGCATCTTTTAATGAACAAGAAATGGCTGAGGCTAAATTAGATTGCTGCTAATCAGAGTGATGGAGTGCTAAGTAAAAATCTCTCAGATGATGATGATGATTTTGAGCACAAATCAGAAAGGAAAAATGCTTGTTTGGTGCAGGAGGAGATAGAATATCATAAGGATAAGTGACACTAAATGCATACATAGACTTTAAGTGCATGTAGCAGACAAAGTATAGCTAATAGAGGCAGCAAAACATGCAAAAATGGAAATTTCATCACAGAAACCTCAAGGTTTGAAGAAATATCTATTTTTGTCTTTTTGAGCTTGGCACTTAGTAACTGTCTAATGGGGCGTACTATAAAGAAAACAAGAAAGAAATCTGTCATTAACAAGTTGCAATTAAAAGTCATAGGCTCGACTAAATAAAATAAAACTGAAAGGAGAGTTGCTGTGGTTGCTATACAGATATGCCCAGGAATTGAAGATTACAAACTAGAGAAAGTAGGGTAAAGAGGGTGATGGACTGGAGGCAGAGTGTTGCCAGTGGGAGGACTGTCTCTGCAAAGTCAAGAGGAAGACACAGAAAAAGTGAATTGTGAATTATTACAAGGCAAAACCTGACAACAAGCCAAGAGAACACAGGGAAGGACATTGGGAAGATGTCTTGCTGAGAGTGGTGGAATGACCTAGAAGAATGTGAACACTGAAACAATTTTTGGAGTTGGATGACAGGAAATTGTTAGTGACCTGATTAAAAACTGTTTTAGTGTGAAAAGGGTACAGAAGCTAGAAAAGACTGGACAGGAAAAAAACCATGGACTGGAAACAGATGCAAATTCCAGGAAAAAAAGGAGGGCAATGTTCTGGTTATTGAACAGTGTTAGTGGAAAAATTTGTTTTGTTTTATGAAGGATGGTCCTGAAGAAAAGGACTTCCATGTAAGGAAAGAAGTAGGAGATAAGCTTCAAAGAAAATACATCACTGGAAATGAAGTCTTAAACAAGTCATTTTGATATGTTCCTGATGTCTAAGGGACTGAGAATTTAAGTAAATTGACTTGTTCTCTAACATGCAGCTATTTGATGTTGTGTCAGTCTTCCAATTTCTCAGCTTGAAATATATTATCTATAACTCATCAAGGAGCATGCTATGACCACAAAGGAAACTTGTTCCAAACAAGACATTTTTCCTTCAAACAGACAGTGTTTAAACTGTTTCCCTTTCTGCGACAAGCTCTTTGCTTTGAGTTGCTACTGCTGCACATTAGTCCAGCATCAACTTGACAAAAATGGTTTCCAGATTGTCTGCCATTGTTTGAATATTCCTTCTGGTTTTTGGGCTACTTGCTAGGCAGTTTTCACAAAAAAAGCCCAAAACAAAACCCAAACACGTTGAAACTGAAGATTATTCAGATGGGTTGGATGATGTAAGTTTAGTTTAGGAATACTTCAAGATAAAGCTGTCATCTAGAAACAACAAAATTCCGAGCTAACATGCTTTTCACTCTTCTCTGAAGGTACTGAATATGGCTGTCACTTGGAGCCAGCTTTTCTTTTGTGCTTCACAAGGCAATTATGAAAATCATGGGGTTTCTTTTCATAAAACATACAGTAATTTTTAAATTATAAATGCAATCTCTGTTTAAAAAAAATATCCAAAACAATATAGGTTTGGGTTGGTGAATATCTCTGAATGATAGTTCAGATACAGAGTTTAGTTTTATGTTTTAACTGCTTAATTTTAGAATTAGTTTTAATGAACTTGAACTACTATTGTCTTAAAACAGACACATTGAATATCAATATTGTGTCATGAAAATAAATTTTTAATATTCAGTGACTACATTTTTATAGTCAAGATTCAGCAAAACAATGCAATAAAAATATTTGAACATCACTGTTAGAGCTTAAAGCTGATAAATATACAGAAAAATATTTCACATTATAACTTCTCATATACTAATAAAATTTGCTCAATAAAACTGGCAACTGCAGTAGGACTGGAACTAGTAATAAAATGGAAGTAGAGGATGCTTTTAAACACAAAACTTAATGAATTGTGAACTAATGACATCCAAAACTCTAGTCAAGATGTAAGAAAACATATCATAAATTCAGGATCATTTGCTTTAGAACTTTTAAGTTTATCTGTTTAATCACATTTGTCAAAGTCAGTGCACGATTTATAGGTTCCAGGCATTGTCAGCAAACATGGTTAAAAACCCCTCACTGATTCCCATTCCTGTTTCACTTTAAACACTTTTCAAATTATTCCTTAATTGCTTCAGCAGTAGTTGTTCCAGAAGTAACAGAATGCAAATACAGATATAATAGTTTATATTAACCTTAAGATTCCTACCAAAGTTGCATTTTTAAAACTTCAAGTGAAGTTTTAGTTGAGGGAAGATTCGCCCATGAGTTTAGTTCCTATTGCTACTATCTCTGGTTATATCTGAAACTAACTTATATGCAGATTTTCTTAGAAGACTAAAATTTTACAGTCCTTTCTGTGGTCATAATCTGTTTACCATTGCTGCTGTTGCTGCTATCTAGAAGTATTTGCAATTGCTTTTACTTTTTCTGTGTTTCTGAAAAAATGTGTAGGTAATGTCAGCCAACAAGGTTGCCACTGAAAAAGTCCTAAAGTTAAAAAAAAATTAAGCAGAGTTAAATTGAAGATGAAGTAGTAGATAAAATCACTGATCTGGGAGATTATACACAGCTTCTGCTTTTCTGTTGAAGTTGTGGCTTTTCTGTTTTTCTACTGCAGGATGCAGTAGAATTTGTTAGATTTTTGTCCCATTCTTTACAGTGTTATAATATATATTAGTTCACTTATGGGACCTCTTGGATGGCAGATAGTGATGTGGAAAATACTGTTTGGAAGCAAAACTTATTTTAGCATTTCAGTATTCTTAAAAATTTAAATGTAATACCTTTTTATTTGTCTTCCTCATATTTGTTTATTCCACATTTTCAGGTAACAGCTAAATACTGGAACCCTATACCCTTTGACTTCCTTCTACTTGAGCTGTTTGTGGGATATTTCCTGCTACAAAGGTCTCTCCTAATTATGAACAAGGTATTATACCCATGTCCCAACTACAAGTGCTTTGGGCTGTGATTAAAATCTTAAAATCATATTTCATGTTGATGATATATTTCAGATGTTTGTATGAAGTTATCTGTTCCCAAGTCAAATATGGTAGTTTTCTAGCTTGCCCTTTAAATCTTAACTCCATGCCTGTAGTGTCTCTGTCTAGCAATTTTTCTTAGTAAGCTTCACGCAGGATTGTCATAACTCTCGAGCACTATGTTTTACAATACTTTCTCCAATAATAGAGTTTTTAAGTGAAAAAGAAGAGTTAACTTGGTTAAAAATGAAGCACGGAAAAATTTATCTTTGCCCCTCTACTCCTGCCTTTGCTCTGCAGTAATACACAAAAAAAAAGAAAAAGCGTATTGAAAAGGAAAAACAGGTCACAGGCACCTATTGAAATTCAAAAGGCAATCTGGGCTATTTACTAGCTGGATATCCAAAACCTTTTTTTTCTATTTAAATGTTAAAATACTAGAAAGCTTTCTAGCAGATATCTAGATAAATAGAAAATACCTGAATGAGACTGAATTATCACTGTTTTAGATACTTAATTTTTTAATTAGTTTTTTTGCAACCTTTATCTATTGTATAAAAATTTAAATGTGAATTTTAATACCCACCAGTTACCTCACTATACAACTTCATTAACATAATAGTGTGCAAATTCACATCATAAAGTGTGAAGTATAGAAGTGAAGAGTAAAACTCATACCAACAACATCACACGTATTTACAGCAACCTACTTTCTTAGTAATTTTTTGCTATATTAAGTGTGTTTGTGCCCCCCACAAGCCCCCAGACTGACAATTACATGCAGCATTTATGTGAACAGATTTTGGTCCTGCTGGAAAAGAGGACCTAGACACATAAGAGTGAGTAGGCGATAGGTAGCAGTTTGACCTCTATTCACTGCGCTACTCAGTAGGCTGTAGACAACAACATTTACTGTCTGTGCTAGGCTGGTTATAAAGAGACTGCAACTTGATAATGACTCTCTGTTGTGTTTTACCATTATCTCATTTTCTGAGCTCAATTGCCATGGAAAAATCAAAACTACTTGTAAGAAAAGCCATTCATTCAGGAATGTTGTCATGCTTTTTTTTTTTTTAATGGTTTGTTTTTCTTAGAGCATGTAGCCATAGATTTCCTAATATAAATATTTATCTGATGAATACTTGAAATTCAAAGCAAATATGTAGCGTGCAAGAGACTGCTAACCCTGTGCATCGTATTTGAAATTGTAATTTATCTCATAAACGTCAACTTTTAAATCAGAAAGTGAGAAGTAAGTAAAATGAATATGGATGATTTGATCATTCCTAACCTATTGGTTAGACCTTTACTTAAATCTAAATGCAATCTTACTGTCATTTATACAGGTGTCAGTTAATTCATTTTATATTTCCCTTAGAATCTATGAGCCCTAAGCATAACATATACAGAAATTAGTTCTCATGATTGAAGGCCTAGAGATAAGGATATCAGAGAACAGATATGCAACACAGAATGCAGCAGCTATAATGGGACAAGGAAAAAAGAAATGGAAAGGTATTCAATAAAGAGAAAAATGGGTCAAATAATCCATAGCTGTGATCCAGTAAGTAAAGAGTAGACAAATCACTCAAGATGAGAAATATGCTAAAAGTATTCTGGAAAACAGAAAATTGTGGCAGTGTGTAGGAGAACTGGCTTCTTAGAAGGTCAGAGAAAGCACAAATATAAGAGATTCAGCAGCTTCAGAGAGTTTATTTTGGAAAAAAAAAGTAAATCTGGTGAAAAATTGGACCTTATCCTGACAGACAGGATGCTTAGAGAAACAGAAGCTACCCAGCTGATTTGTCAGATTATTGCACTCTCCATCTTCTCTTGATTGTTGCATGGCCCTAGATACCAATACTAGAGCATTACATAGTCTACGAAAATCTGTGTATCCATGGCAAATAAAGCTGGTGATATAAATCATACTTGTCCATATCCACTACTTTTTTTCATTAGCATTGAAACACATCTTAAAATGCATAAAAGTTAATAATTGACCTGCCTTATATTAGGCTAAGAACATGAAGAAGACAAAAAAGGCACAGTAGGTGAAGAGGGATCACAATAATGCTGACTCTTACTATATGGATGAAATTTTTCCCCTGTGAAATGGAGTAATAGTTGGTCTGCTTATTTGTAGAGCTAACTGCATCAGAAAAGACGCTAAACCAAGGGCAATGCAGACAATGAATGTAGCAAGTGCTGTTTTGGAAGAGCTGTCATTCTTCAGAGCAAACAAAGGAATTATGAGATTTCTTGGTACAACAAGAATATGCAAAAAATCTGAGATATTGTTCTCTATTTCCTTGAAGATTTCATTGGACAGTTGTCAGAAGCTGTCTTCTCTTTGTCATCTAAATTAGGTATGTAACTGATCTTCAAAAAGTGAAGTCTGACAGACAAATCTTTCTATTTTTTGCCTTAATATGTCTAATCTTTTCAAGTTCAAAGCATACCAGTGAAAATCAAACATAATTCCTATTTTTGAATCCTGCTCATTAAGTACACGATGTTTAAAACAGAGGCTTGAAGTATTTGGCAATAAATTTTAGCTACCAGAAGCAACTGTAACATCTACTTTTTTTATGGAAGACCTGGTGTATACTCTGTAAAATAGGACCACATTATATATGTCATTCAACTTTGTAAAAAATTATACTGGCTTTTAAATTTTTTTATTCTTGATGATGTGTAACACAGCCAAGCTACATTTAACAATTGATGTAAAATGGAGTGAATAGAAATGAAGTAAAGAGTAAAATACAAGCAAAAATCATATTCAGCTTACAATAAATGTAACAACTTCAGCTACAATAAAAGCAAATATTTAATGTAAGGTTATGTAATAATATACTATTACTCTGTGAAGATAAGAACTCTTTGTACAGTATCAAAAGTTTACTATTTACATTATTGCCTATAAAAATAGTTAATCTACTACTCTCCTAGCTCCAGACCTGGAAAACAATGAGTAGCTGGATTTAATGGATTTTAAATGTTGACACATTCCTTTTAATTAGGAAAACAGGAAAGCCAGATTCCATCTAAAAATCTCTTATCCAGCTCATTACCAGACTAAGTAGACAACATAACTGGCATAACACATTTTAAGATTTAACCTGCAAGAAAATTGTCCATGCACTAATTAATCTCTCTGTCGTGCTTAACACACTACACTCTTCATGGATATTGGTACTGAATGAGTTTAACAACAAATCTTAAGAAATTTACTATCAACTTATAATATGAGCACTGTCATATCAAGAGGACCAAGGTCTGTAAGTCTCGTATAAGTGCCCAAGGAAGCTACTCTCTGTTCTCCACAGCAGGCACTGTATGACACAGTTATGGTGGGAAAGCATGTGGTTTCCATCCATTACTGTCCCTTACAAGAGGCTACAGCCCTGCCCCCAGTGTCTGCACCAGCTAGGATATGATAAAATTGCTGCTGAGTACTTATAATTAATTTCAAAACAAATTAAATCCCCTTCAGTTACTTCACATGTGAGGGTAGTAACTCCTGCCTGACAGATGGTAATGAAGAGCAGACCCACAGTATCTTCCCAGAGTGCTCTTGCTCAGTCAGTGGGAACACATCTGTTTATGACCTCTGCTTTCATTTTAAAGGTTGTAAAGGCTCAAGACTTCTCATGTATTAAGTTCTAAATTTAAATTTTTGTGACAAGTTTTGGAAGCAAGTCTTTACAGCCCTACAAATGATGAAAAGCTCGGCACTTGGGCAAATCTCTGAGAATTATCAGATATTTAATTTAGGGGTTTTATGCTAGAAAGCATGATAATTTACATATGTAAAGGCAGACTGAAAACTATTAAAGTTTTTCTTTCCTTCACAATAGTTTCAAATTTTCTATGGAGAGTTCATTAAAAAAGACATTAAAAGCTTTGCTTTTAAGAACCAAAAAATATTACCTTCTTGGTACTTGGTAGATAGGTTAGCTATCACCCATACACATTGTTTTCATAATTTGCTCACAGTATCACTTGCTACATACACTTAATTATACATTATTTATTTATGGTTCTCCATGTCGGTGTCTGTTCTGTATGACAGATATTTCCTACTTGATTTCGCATCTTGCACTTATCTACATTTTGCAGAAGAAACAATTAACCCCATTAATTTTACCAGAACAGCAACTCTTTGCATCATTTTATCTTAGCAGAATTTAATTCAGATAGATTCATTTATCCTGTTTCTAAGTTGAACAACAGTAAAAGAATCATGACTTTAATCTGTTTGTTTTTACAATGACAACTCAGAGCTATTAGCTTTTTTTTCTGTGTTAAAATTCTGCATTCTTAAACAACAGTTAAAAGGGAGACTGAAAATTAAGACAACAAAGAAGTATGTTTATAGAAAATAGCCCACTATTTCTCTATTGTGAAGTATGGAAAGACTGCAGAATCTAAAACTAACAAAAATGTGTGTCACAAGCTTATACATCTAATGCAAATCAAACATTCACATAGTAAACTACAATGGGGAAGAGAGTAAGGAAGTGGAGATGTGAAGTCCTTGGAGTTAGCTCACTGCATAGCTGATTTATATGGATAGGCTCATATGGATCTTCTCAAGGAGTCAACTCTACACTCCTGAGAATCTAGCTTTGTCCTCAGCAGATCAAAGTTCAGTGAACTGCTATAATCTGCATAAGAAAATAAGCTTGGCTGGGAAATAACTTGGAAGGCTTCCTTTGTGGGAAGTACTGAGATGAAAGACTACTGCAATTTTGCAGAAGCATTTTAAATCCCTCAAAAGAATGGGCACAGCAAGAGGGTAAGAAGACAGACACTGTGAACTGGTAAGTCAGTTATATAGAGGAAGAATAATATCAAAGATTAGTACAAATATAGAAGTCACAACTATTAAATTTCAACACATCATGGTGGCAGGAATGCTACATTTTTTTAAAAAAGAGAAAGTGTGTTGCAAACTTCAGTCCAACTCCTTCTCCTTACTCCAAGACAACAGTGATCTCCTACCACTGTGTAATGGATACATTTGCTGAGCAGGGGATAATCCTCACACGCTAGAGATATAAACACGATTCAGTGTATAGCAGCTGAATGTCCTCTCGTGCCCTAGGAGGATGGACACTGAAGAGGAACTGGGTTGTGCAGCATGACCAAATGCTGATTCTGCTGTTGCAAAATCCAAAGTAGACATTTGATTTTGCTATCACTGCTTTGGAGCAGCTCCTCTTATCTGATTGATTGGAAGATAATGTGCATGTATATGCATGCACATGTGAGAGCCTTTTCATCACGAAATGAACTCTGCTAAGATGTGATCTAACCTGAATTACTATGTTAAAACCTGCAGCTTCCCTACCTTCATTATCTGTCTTTTTTATTATTTGAGTCTTTTTTGTCTTTTGATACTATTCAGTAGTCTTTATGCTGTGCTTCCCCCCCCCAATTGCTTTTCAGATTTCTGATGTACAGTAATTGCCTGTTTTGTCTCCCAAAAACTTAAATTTAGAACTTTTAATGAATACCTAAAACATTATTAAAGAGAACAGACATGCCTGTGCCTACTTCTGCCTTCCTATTTTCTGGGTTGCACTCCAGTAAGAGTAGGACCAAGGTCTTCAAAGAACAGCAATGATTAAAATGAAAACTGATTTTTTATATTCTTCTTCTAAAACCTAATAAAACCTTAAATCCTGTACTAGACATATGGAATATACTGAAGGAGAGAAAAGATAAAAAAGGAAATGAGTGGATAAAATGTGTTTTCAAGCAATTTTACATGTTTTAATTTAAAGTCAAAGATAGAGGTTTTTTCCTTAGTAGCACTTTGTGCACTGGGCAGGTATTCAGTAGCCATGCAGCAATGTCCACTTGCTGCTTGGGAAGCTGAGATACCTCTGCTGTCCTGGAACACTAATTTTGATTTCTCAGTTCACTGGAGAAGAAAGAGGTGAGAGTGAACTGTTGGCCTACCTTGTCATCTCCATAAGGAGGGAAGCATATAAAAATGTTGAAGGAAATCCACCAGAACACAGCAGCTGGTATGAGGCCATTACACTGCAATTTTCATGAGTCTGACAGTAGGCCAAGAAACTACAAAATGGTAGCGACTGGGAGTAGTTGAAACAGGTTGCCCTCTGTCAAGAATTATATTTTCCATGGCAATGATGCCTACACCAATACATTGTGGGGGAAAAAAATACTGTCATGAATAATATGAAGAACAAATTATTGAAGTGATAGCTTTAGAGGCAACTTGTTGCCACAGATTATTCAACTGTATAAAAATAAAATTTTAACCAGGAAAATCAAAATGCTTGAAGAACTAGCAGTAAGCAAACATTGTTGCTGGAGATTTAGCACTGAGTATCTCTTGATTTATGGATTTATCAAATGTTATGTCATTGCCAATGTGAAAATTATGAGATAAATCACTTAAAATGAAAACAAAAAAAAATGCATAGCAAATCTGGTTAACAAAGGAGGCAAACACCAATATTGTATATTGATGACAGAAAGAAAACAATGTAAAAATTAAGAGAATGCCATCTATAGCTGTTTTGCCTTCATGGAATCCCTTTTAGAACATTTATAAATGATAGAAAAGTAAGAGGCAAAAGAATATAGAAAAAAATGTGTTAAGACAGGCAGCTTAATTGAATGTAAACATGAAATGACTGAGGACAGATCGAGAAGGGAATAAATAACTTACAAGGTCTTGTTAAAAACTTGATCAGTTTGCTTTACATCTCAAGGAGAGGAAGTTTATCTACATAAACATGTGGCTGAATTTAAACTTTATTAAACTAGCACTGCTATAATTTTTTAAGTCTATTAAGATATTTCCTAAAGTGAACAAAATAAAACAATTGAATTCTTTTAATTTGTAAATGGCCTAGAATAGAACACAAAATGGAAAGTTGACACTGAAAATGAGTAAGGAACAAGCAGGAACACCACTGAGCATTTTAGCGCAAAGAGTCAACACCTACGCATGGCTGCTGGATGCAAATAGCACAGAAAAAGGTGGCAAGAACAGCATGAAATGCATTTCATGCCTACATTAAGAACTGCCAGGGCACCTCTTCCAACTGTACCACAGAAAAGAGAAAAGGACAATCTTTTCCTTCACAGTAGTACCTTTACTCATAATCAAATACAAGCATCAGAAAAAATTAATTCAACAGTAAGCTAACTTAGCTGGATATGACTGTATGCTTGTATTGAACTACAGACTTAATTTTTTTCACATGTAACTCAAATGCTTAGTCAGAGGCTTCTGCAGCAGTTAACATTGTTGTGAAAGGTGCAAGTGAATTCCCACTGCAAGAGCCATCTGCAACCATATGGCTTCAGTGACACTAGTCAAGTTTGCAAAGTGTACTGGAAATATATGGACGAACCATGTGAATATGCATATTAAACGACATTCATATTTCAGATATTGACCTACAGTCTTTATTGCATATATTACATCACCTGTTTCTTCAGAAGTTATGCAAGAAAGAAAAATGTATTTAATCTTATTTCTTATTTGTTGTGTAGTGGCTCTGTTTAGGGCATTAGAAGCAGGTTGTTCCAAATTGTTGATTTTTAAAATCTTCCACTCATTTGTTATGCATACACATCTCTTAAGCAAACTAGCTTCATTTGGGAATTAAAGTCTAAAAGAATAGTCCACAGGGACGAATTTGTCCCTTGTCATTCCTCAGCAACATCTTTACCAAGTACTCTCTCTCAAGGAATTAATAGTATAAAATATGCACATTGCTAGGTTAAAAAAACCCAAAAACCAAAACCACAACAGCGTATCACATTCATAACTGTAATTCAAAATGCTGGTTTTGACATACATACTCTTCAGTACACAATGACACAAATTCAAATATAATCCAGATATCCCAAAGCTTTTCTTAGTTAGCTGGTGATTTACAGTAGCATAAACCCAAACAACTTACGTATCAGGGCAACCTGCTGTGTTTTTAAATAACTAACATACTTCTGTGAAACGTACTGCGCACTTCACTCCTTTCTGCTCTTCTCATTTAGACATCATAAAAGCAGTTCACAATAATCTAAGAAAATTATATATTATCCTCATAAATTACAAATGTAAATAGCTACAATGAATTACTATTTATACTCACTTGATATAATACGGTACTTTGTTTGGTGAGATTGCCCTCTCCCAGGGGCCTTGGACAGAAGCTGTGAACAACAACCAAACAAACAAATAAATAATGGCTCTTTACATTCATACATACAAATATACCTAGAAGAGAAACATGGAGGTCAAGTTGAAAGCAAACAGGAAAGACAACATTAATCTCTAGAATTACAATTTTACACTGCCATGCTGATACAGGTCTGTTTGCTCAGTTGCCTATGAAGGCAGGAAGGATTAACCTGCTGTTCTGAAATTTCGGTCCTAATTTGAGAGAAATGGAACTCATTCAGTTACAAAGATAAATACAAAAGAAAACAAAAAAACAAACAAACAAACAAACAACAAAACCAAACCCCCTCCTTAACTACTAAGCTTAAAGAACAGATCTGAAGCAGAGAAAGCAACCTGTCTTTCTGGTGTGTTCTTTTATAGAGTTCTGCCTCTTAATGTGTTTGACTGTACTCGGCACTGGTGAGACCACTCCTTGAATACTCTTTTCAGTTCTGGGCCCCTCATCATAAGAAGGATGTTGAGGCTCTGGAACGTGTCCAGAGAAGAGTGACAAGGCTGGTGAAGGGGCTGGAAAACAGGCCTTATGAGGAGCGGCTGAGAGAGCTGGGGTTGTTTAGCCTGGAGAAGAGGAGGCTGAGAGGAGACCTCATTGCTCTCTACAACTACCTGAAGAGAGGTTGTGGAGAGGAGAGAGCTGGCCTCTTCTTCCAAGTGACAGGGGACAG